>ML785282.1:469450-521701 GCA_009831015.1 Picea engelmannii
GGCATCCAAATAACTCCCCGTTATCTGGTTCTCGCATTTTCAAAACATAGAGGTTGTCAAATAGGGAACTTCAAATCCTCCAAGTCAAGTGTTCCAATCACCATAAGGCAGGGAGATACCCGTGAAGGGTTGAAGGCTGAGGTACGGTTGTTCTTTGCGTCCCCCCTTGAGGCACCCACCTCTTGGACGGGATCCAGCCCGTGACCCATTTCTTAGGCCAAAAATCTAAATGCCGCACTTTGACCGAGGTACCTAGTGACCAACTTTAGGACATCTACCCAGGTGGCGATTGTGGGCTGCAATTGCACCTTGATTGGATTTTGTGTGGGTATTGGGAAATATCGCCAGCTCTTTCGGGATATGCCCCCTCTATCCCTCATTATAACCAATTGTTTCATCCTTCACTAGTTTCTCTTCCAGTGACTTCAGACCCCACTGTTGAGTACTATTGGAAGGTCCAGTGCTATTTTAGAGGAAGGACGTTACGTCTTCTAGGACACGAGTATTTGCCTTATTTTGATTTCCCCACGCAGACAAAACCCTCTTACCCACATATATATGCTTCTTTCACATTTTATGTATGATGCACATCTGATTACAGTTTGACTTTGATATATATATTGTGTAAACAGTCACAGCAAAGACTCTTGTTTCTATGTTTCTCTCACCACTTTGTGCACACATTCACACAACTAGTCTGACATCATAGGGGAACCAAAGAACCCCCGTCATTCACGACGCTTGCTCAACCTCCTGCCTATCTTAGGGGGAGTATCTGGTCGTACCCGCTCATCAGTACCTCCTTCACACACTCCTGTGAGTGATACTATATTAGGATCAGCTTTGCTTGGTTCTACATTACTTGGGTCTACATCCCAAGGTCATCCATTCACTCACTCTCCTTTACACGGGAGCGGAGGACCCACTTCCTCTCAAAGAGGGAGCACCAACCCACCTAGTCCCCATCAAGGGTCAGGTTCATAACACACCATGGCCGGAACTAACCCTCCCCCCCCACTACATATGCCATATTTGGCCTCTCTCAACATACTGGATCTCACCAAACTTACCAATGATCTTATATTGCATGACGCCACATGGCCTGCAATGCCAACAAAACTTCCTTCAGACATCCCAAAGTTTGAAGGAAAGGTGGGGGATGACCCCGCCAACCATGTCATGACCTTTCATCTATGGTGTTCTTCTAATAGAATCATGGATTATTCCATCAGACTGCGATTATTTCAACGCACACTTACCGGCCCATCAGCCAAATGGTATGTCGAAGAAAAATCAGGGTCCCATGCGACCTTTGAGTCATTGGCCAAAGAATTCTTGACTTTATTCCAAATACCCATCCGCCATGACAATGTTCTATAACTACTGTCTAACTTTAAACAGACCTTAGCCACCCACATCACTAACCACATTCATGAGTGGTGTAGGCGACGTAGTTTGTGTAAAGCAGAAACCACCAAACAACAGTGCCTTGACTGGTTTCTTAGATCACTTGTCTCTCTCCTTGGAAAGGACGTCGCTTCCACCTTCCCTCAATCTGAAGAGGAAGCCATTAGTAAGGCCCAACAGTATGACCTTATCTACGCATAGTCAGGGTACTTATACACAGTACTTCCTGATCTTCCAAAACCTATGCCGTTTGGTCAAGACAAACCTGGGATGTCTCGTTCAACAGACGGAATAATAGGTGCCACCACACACCATGGTCCACAACCCCAACCACCACCGATGTATGGAACACCTCAATACCCACCGGTATATGGGGGCACTCCTTATTACCCCCCACCCCCTTATCAATAGCCATATCCTGTTGCTATGCCTCCACCCATCAGTGGACCACCACCGACACCTCCCATACATCCACCTATTCCTACAAATAGTGGTACTCCCTCAACATCAGCTTATAGTACTAGTGAAAGAACTACGCCTTCCTATGTACCTTATGGATCGGTACCACCACAAAATCCACACTTCCCATTTCCTGGTCCTCCACAACCCTTGGCTCCCCCACACCCACATGCGGGGGTAAATTTTGTTCAACCTTCTGCTGCTCAACAATACAAAAATTTTGAACAGTTGAACACAGCCAATCCAACTCACTCTTCGAACAATGCCAAGAAGAAAGGATGGAACAAGAATAACAACAACCCTGGTCAAGGTGGGAATCAACCCCCACAACACCAACCCACTGGGGGAAACCAGAACCAAGGGAACCAAAACCCCCAAGGGGGCAATAACAACAAACGCCAAGGATGAAATAATGTTAAAACCATCTTCCCTTGTGCCCTTTGCGGTGAGTTCGGTCATTACACTCACCATTGCCCCCAGATCGTTGATTTCAAATGGTTGAAAGACGCTGGGAGCCTTCCCCCTTCTCCTGCACAAACTGCCCCTCAGCAGGCACCACAACAGTATGTGCAACAACCCCCTCCCGTCGTGCTGCAAAATCCTATCCCACATCAAGGGGTGATAAACACCCAACAGGATACACAACATCCCCCACCTCTAGTAGGTCAATACCACAACCCCAACAATCCAGCAGAACGCACAATTCTCCTCACCAGTGAGGAAGAAATCCTTCTGCAAACACGGAATCGTCAGTATCCAGCCGAGTCTACTCCTATCTCTCCAGAGACAAACCCTACACCTACGGGACCCTTGTTGGTGATCCCTTGCCCTTCCGTCGAACCACCATTATGCATCCCTCGCATCCCCTTGCTCAGGAATGTCCACAACCCACAGGCTAGGGCCGCCCACAACTATAGCTTGGTATACGACTTAGCACAATCCCTGGCTACCATGTCAGTATTAGAAGTCCTCCAGACTTGTCCTACGCAGGGAAAATCACTACTTTCCGCCTTGGGGGTAGTCGACCCTGCAGATACTCGACTCATCACCTTTGATCTTGATAGTTGCGAACCTCGTCTTCCTGCCTTGGTCGCTATTCAAATACTAGTAAAAATATGAAACATCACCGTTCATCGGTGTATCATCGATTAAGGTGCATCTACATGCATCATGTCCAAAAGAGTATGGCAGAAACTTGGTTCCCCAGAATTTACACCCTCCGCCATCACATTAAGAGATTATGACGGATGACCATCATCTCCTGAAGGGATCTTCCAAAATGTCCTCATTGAACTCGGAGGCAAAACCATTCTCATTGATATTGAAGTTATCGACGCCCCACTCAATTACAATATCTTGTTCGGACGTAGCTACATGTATGCTATGAAGGCAGTGGCATCTTCCGTATTTCAGACAATCATGTTCCCCCACAATGGAAAGATTGTAACCATCGACCAAGTCTAACATTATGAGCCTAACCCCTCTGCCAAACTCGATAACATTCTTCCTCTCATTCACACCAACAAAGACGCATATCCACTCATCGATATGGGTCCTGGGATTTTTAAAGATCCATCCTTGTTAGGGATGTACCATGGAGCACCACCACTCCTTCCCCCTAATCAAGTATGCATCGTCTCATCTAACGGAACTCACACAGAGGATGCTCTTCCTCCTCAGGAGGCTTCAGTCATTCCTGACGTCTCAATAGTCGCAGAACCACTCCAGTCGGAGCCTCCTGCGCACTCGTCGACCTCAACCGTCCACGAATCCACATCCCCTCAGGGGCATAGCCCCGTTTGGGATACAGTTCCCCAACCCCTCACGCAAATCCCATTCTTTTAC
This sequence comes from Picea engelmannii, assembly GCA_009831015.1. Lineage (NCBI taxonomy): Eukaryota > Viridiplantae > Streptophyta > Pinopsida > Pinales > Pinaceae > Picea > Picea engelmannii. Next base: position 473,162 of record ML785282.1, read on the forward strand.
CCTCCACCAGGTATAGAAGCTTTTCAGGTAGCCGCCACGCTCACACTACCTAATATGGTGTTAGCCATCCCAGTTTGGTATTTACACCCACCAGCGATGGTCCCTCGACCATCCCTTCACCCATAGGAAGGAATCCCCATGACGATTTCTGTCCTTACCCCCACTACCCCCATCATCACTACCCCCCCTGCTACAGCTGGGGGCAGGAGGAAGAAGAAAGAGCCCACCGCTCCACTACCTCCACGCATCCCACCACCTTGCGCACTATGTGAGAAAGAGGGCCACCAAACCAACAATTGCCCATCCCTACCTGAATTACGAAATTTGATCCCCCCCAATCAAACCCCCACAACACCCATCACTACTGCTAGTCCCCCCACTACCACCCAACCTTCCAATAGTAAAGGATTGTGAACCAAATACGCATGTGCTATATGTTCATAATATGGCCATTACACCCATCATTGCCCAGCACTGTCGCGCTTTCGGCAGACATTAGCAGTCATATGCCAGAACTTCCAGAACAACCCACACCCTGCTACGTCCTCGTCCAACATCACTGACATTTGTTATGTCACCACTTCCATCAATGAACGTATGAGATTCCCTTGCTCTCTTTGCGATTCACTAGCTCATTTTACATACCGGTGTCCTATGATCCTTGCATACAAGCGATGTCAATTGGCCCTGCGTCACCGACCCGCAGAGACAATAATTGACATTACTTCGTCACTCGAGGATCTTCATGTCATTTCCCTGAGCCCGAGGCACTCCCAACACCTCCATGGTTCTTTAATGACATCTTTGAAGATTTACCCCATAATCCCCCCAACTCTCCTACTCATTCCCCTACGGAGACTTTCCACCCAACCACCACGGGTACTCCTCAGTACTTCAATATATGGTTCATATCTAGTGAACCCTCACCCTCGCCTAACGTTGCTCCCTCTGCTTCTCCAACAGGGGGAAACCACTCCATCACTGAGGTCACTCCTCATGATCCCTTATATTCCCATTGTTTCCAATGCGACGAGGAAATACTCGAAGAGCTACAATGCCTAGAATCTCCCTGGGACGCACTACATCATCATGCACTCTTCCTTCCACAAGAAGCCCTCATGCCTCCTAACCAAAACCCCATTTACGTGATCGAAACCAAAGATCTTCTCCCATCCGGGCCTATCGATTGGTTCAACAATCCCATTCCTGCCCCTGATGCATTTGAAGAAGGCAACATGGCCAACATTTTCCCCACCATCAAAATCGACATTTCCATTAAAAACAACATCGTCGAAGAAATCATCATTGGAGCTGCTTGCACTCCTCAGAAAATCGCCGCATATAAAGCCCTCTTCCAGGAATATAGGGATATTTTCACCTGGTCATACAAAGAAATGCCTGGCCTTGACCCATCTATTGTCGAGCATCGCATCGACACCTAGCCTGACATCACACCAGTTCGCCAGAAACAGTGACCGCTACACCCATCTAAAGCCGCGGCTATCAAATCCGAAATCGATAAATTACGTACGGCCGGGTTTATTTACCCCATCGCTTACACTTCATGGGTTTCCAACCCTGTACCCGTCGACAAAAAACAGGGCACTATTCACGTTTTCACCGACTTTCGCGATCTCAATAACGCATGTCCAAAAGATAATTTTCCAACGCCTTTCATCGATCAAATTATCGACGACTGCGTCGGTCACAAGGCTCTCTCCTTTATGGACGGATTCTCTGGCTATAACCAAATTCAAATTCACCCAGCCGATCAATATAAAACCACATTCATTACCCCATGGGGTACTTTTGCATATCGTGTCATGCCTTTTGGCTTAAAAAATTCCGGCGCAACTTTCCAGCGGGCGATGACATACATCTTTCACGATCTGGCTGAGATCATCCTCGCCTACTTGGACGACCTCACAGCTCGATCCAAAAAACGCACCCAACATCTTGATGATTTACGGATCATCTTTCAACGGTGTCGCCAGTACAACATCCTCTTGAACCCTCTCAAGTGTGTGTTTTGCGTCACCACAGGGTGCCTCCTCGGTTTTATCGTTTCCCAAAGCGGTATTACCATGGACCCCCTCAAAGTCAAATCTATCACCGAAATTCCACCTCCCCGGACTTTACGGCAACTTCAGAGTCTTCAGGGCAAAGCTAACTTCCTTCGACGCTTTGTCCCAGATTATGCCATACGTGCACATGGTTTCCTTCGCTTACTACGTCACGACATCCCCTTCAAATGGGATGACTATGACCAACAGTCATTTGACGATCTTAAAGAAACACTGTCAAATGCACCTTTAATCAGTGCACCTAACTATAATCATGACTACATCCTCTACGTATCAGCATCAACTGTATCAGTAGTCGGCGTCCTCGTCTAGCTCGGAGATGAAAATCATGAACATGTCATTTACTACGTTAGTAAGAACCTCTTAGGACCACCCTTGAAGTACAAACACGAAGAGAAACTTTCTCTTGTAGTTTTCCTCGCCGTCCAGAAACTGCGCCATTACATTCTGCTTCGCACCATGAAGGTCGACGCAGATTCCAACCCTATGCAATATTTTCTCAGCCTTCGACAAGTTAATAGAAAATTCGCTCAATGGATCGTTATCCTCCAGGAATACGACCTCGAGTTCTCAACACCTAAGAGTAAGAAGGCCCTTGTTCTCGCCGAACTTGTCACGACCCACCCCTCTGACATCACCAGTGCCCCCGTCAACACTAACTTTCCTGACGAGCATCTCTTTTACATTGCTTCCGATGACCCTTGGTATGGCGACCTTCTCGTCTAACTACGAACTCAAAAGTTCGGTAACCATATATCATGAGATGATCGTCGACGTATTCGCCATCAGTCCCCCCGCTATCTCCTCATCGGAGACATCCTATATTGACGGGGCGTCGACACCATTCTTCGTCGTTTCCTGACTATTGACGAGGACGACAGAGTCTTAAACGACTGCCACAACGACGCATGTGGGGGGCATCTTTCGGGTATATCCACGGCTCAAAAGATTATCCGAGCCAGTTAGTTTTGGCCTACCTTGTTTCATGATTGCATTCATGCCATGAAACGATGTGAGCAATGTTAGCTCTATGCCAACAAAGCCCGAGCTTCCCCCGCTCTTCTTCACCCTGTCATTACTGCGGGCCCTTTCTGTAAATGGGGCATCGAATTTATGACTTGTAATCCCCCCTCCAACAATGGTCACAAATATATTGTTGTCGACGTTGATTACTTCACCAAATGGGCCGAAGCTATGCCCACTTTCAACAACACCGCTGACACGACAACATGTTTTTTCTTTAATCACGTCATATCCCGTTTTGGAGTACCACTCCAACTTGTTTCCGATCATGGGAAACACTTTGAGAATGCAATCTTCGTCGAACTCTCATCTCGGTTAGGCTTCTCTCATGAGTTTGCCTCACCATATTACCCTCAGTCAAATGGACAGGTCGAGGCAGTGAACAAAGTCCTCAAGACCATGTTACAACGCACGGTTAATAAACATAAAACCAATTGGCATCACATGTTATTTTCCGCGCTATGGGCTTATCGAACGACAGTAAAGACCGCTACAGGTTTCACGCCATTTCATTTAGTCCATGGCGTCGAGGAAACTCTTCCCATCGAGTGCAAAATTCCCACCTTACGCACCGCAATTGAGCTATTACCTGACACTGCTCCAATGGAGTAGCACTTTCTAAACTTGGAGTCACTGGATGAAGATCGCCAATCTTCATTACAGAACAACGAGGCAGCTAAAAAATGATCCAAAGCTACCTTTGATCGCCATGTCAACCTTCGATCATTCCGCGAAGGCGACCTCGTCCTGGCCTATGATATCGCTCATGATACCTTTGGCCATGGAAAATTCGAATCACTTTGGCATGGCCCTTACATCATCCAACATTGCCTCACCAAAGGCGCGTACATCTTGGCCTCCCCCGAAGGCCTCTCGCTCAAGGAACCCGTCAATGGGTTATACCTCAAGAAATTTTATGCTTAGAAGTAGTCATCCTACTTTAGGTTATTTCTTTTTCTAGCGTTTTTAATCTTTTTTTCGTCACCTCTCGTCTAAAATATCCTTTGTGCTATTGACAGATGCTTCCTCCACCAGCCTACCACATTGGTTACACCGACGGTGCCAGCCGTTGGACACAAAATCTCGCTTCGGCAGCTTGGACTTTATATACCCCCTCACATGAATAGCTACATTCAAGAAGCATGTGTTTGGGACCAGCAACCAACAACCAAGCCGAATACACTACGGTCATTGGCCTCCTGGCCGACGCCCAGCGTCATCATATTCGCCACCTTAGCGTCTTCCTCGACTCACAACTAGTCGTCCTCCAGCACAACAATGTTTACCGTGTATGCGATCCGTGCCTCTTTCGCAAATACCTGCAGGTTAGATTATTATCTCGACATTTTGATTCCATTACATTTACACATATTCCAATACAATTGAATCAAACAATAGATGAAATAGCTGACATGGTGTTAGATTGGCATATATCACTTCAAGCTACACATACATAACACATCTCATAAATCCTGTCACAACATATAGATAGAATAGACACCATCATCAACAAAAAACATATGTAAACGACATTAGGATCTCAAAAATATGTATACTCATATATATATATCAAGGCCTATCATGCCATCTGAATGTTTACATACAAAAAATACATGTGCCCGCAAGCTAGCACAATCCCTTGGTACAAAAATCGGCTCACCAGCCTAAATACAACCAAAAAGAGATACATCATCCATCGGTCATGGTGCCTCTATCGCACCACCACCTGCCCCAGGCAGTGGTGGTGGACCACCCACAGGACCCTCCTGCCCAGGCGGTAGGCGTCCACTCGTCATCGCAGCCAGCACTGTTGCTCGCCGCACTATGGCCCGCCATGGTGGTGGCACCCCCACACACTACTCCAGGAAACTCTCATCTTGGATCTGTGTCCACATGCCCTCAGGCACGTCCTACAACACCGTCTCTAGACGACGACGTATATCATCAAAATCCACTCCAGCTGCTGCCAGAGGAGCATGTGATGGCCCTGCACCAAGGTCATCGAAATGACATTGCCTCGCTGCCCTCTCGGGCTTTGTTGGTCGACCCATGACATCCTCCCGCTGTCGCCTCTCTCCCTGTGGTCGTCCCCCCGGCTCTCGCCGAGCTGGCGCTCACTGCATCTCCACCTCGTGCCCGCGAGGTGCCACATCTGCACATGCAAAAAACAACAACAAAAAATTCTATTAGCATCTATATCATATATGGACTGCTATATCACAAAACCACATAAAAATAAACACATACATAAATCAAACAACGTACCTCGATGATCAAAAACCTCCCCTGGAGGCAATACCATGTCTGGGTCACCCCATAAGTCAACCACAGCATAGGGGTACCGAAGTACTACCTGTGGCATCTGCCGCCAAATCCGTGCCGCATCTGCGGAAAAGTAGTGGCCACCTTCGCCACCACCATGGCGAACCAAAAATGAAGACCACCACCTCAATCGTGGCTCTCGTGCCCCTGGCATCTCCAGCAGAACCCTCGGGCACAGCATCGGTACCCTCTCCAAAAACTAGGCCACTAAGATGGACCTGAAAGCAAACTCTCCTCCATCAGTGGACCGATAGTGGTCCAACTGTGTCACCATCCTAGCATGCAGCGTCAGTCCCCAAGCGAACTGCTCGCCATCTAATACTCTCTCCAGCACCAACAGTTGGCCACCACCAATACGTTGGGTCGCCAGTGACCCGTACACTCATACAATCATCGTTTCTATACAGCGATGAGCTAGGTATTCGATCGCACTGATGTTCACGACAGTCCCAGACATGAAGTCCCGGCCCAAGCAATATCTCTGGCCAATATCGGCCAGTGGCGTGGTCCTGGGCAGTACCGGCTCCGTCGGTAGGGGCGTTCCCCGAAAGGGGAGCCCAGTCAGAAAATAAACATCCTCCATCGTAGTGAAGGGGATCTACTCTCCTTGCACGAGGAAGTAGTGCAGCATCGGACTCCACATCTGGAGCAGGAACTGTAGTAAGTACTGTTGTGCCTGTATCAACGGGCACTCAAAGAACTTTAGCAACCCGCAGGTTGCTAAAGTCACCCTCACCCCAGGCCCCTCAATGGCCACAACCTCTCTCTGCTGGGCCCAGTCTCGCTCTCGCCACCACACTGGCATCGTCTCTACTGGCCACCTGCAATCAACATAGAGTCCTATATCAGCTTAGATACCCATCAATAACATCAAACAAACTCATTTTTTACCCTTAAAACTTACCTCACAGGCGCGGTTTTTTCACCCACAGGCGCACACACATGCGCGCCTGTTCACTATACAGGCGCGCATATATGCGCGCTTGTTCATTGCACAGGTGTGCTCCTGAGCACGCCTGTTCATCATACAGGTGCGCACAAGTGCGCGCCTGTCCAACCCACAGGTGTGCACTGATGCGTGCCTGTTCAACTCACAGGCGCGCCCCTAGGGCACGCCTTAAATTCCTCCTCTCGCGCACCCCTGCGCGTCTATTCGGTGGACAGGCGTGCATGTATGTGCACCTTCCACCAAATCGCCCGCGCATGTTGGCCCACACCCCAGACAAAATCCCCTAATTACCCCTATACGGCCCCCCGTACCAGCCCTGCCCAAAAATTGAAAACCTATTTCTATGTAGGATGATCAAACCACTAACCTGATACTCGCAGAACGTCGATCGGATGCCTCGTCCTCCCCGAATATCCAAATCTCGTCTGAAATATGCTCATCCAGTCACTATTGCAGCGGGTACAAATGAGGTGGCAATGTGGGCCCTACAGCTATATATAGCCCTTTTGCCAAACTTTCACTCACCATTATGGGAGCCCAAGGTGTCCATTTTTCAAACCGTCTTCAGCCACGGGATCAGCATCCCGCCATCTACATCATAGCTGTCCCTGGGTCACTTTTCCTCCTAAGCCCCCGAGGCACCTTTTTTCATAACATGGTCAGGTATGCACACGCATTGTCACATTTATCTAATACATGCTCATATCTTTGATTCTCGGCAGATATTGTTCACTTTGGGTATTTGGTTGTTATGTGCGTAGGTACTTGCTCATCGGTCATCGACATCATCCCTTCAGGTATATATTCAGCACTGACATGTAGTCTCTCCTGTTGTATTGCATTTACATTTCTAGTCACACCCGTTGATATTGGCCTTTAGGATCCTCATTCCCGGCTCTGCAGTACCCACACCTCCATTTGCATTTTTGGTACTGTTACCCGATAGCATTCTTACCCACATGAGTTGTCCCATTCATAGCACCTATTGGCACTTTTTGACACTCATGCTTCTCTTCATTACCCTTTAGGGATGGGAGTCCCGATAGTCTTTCATCATGTCGTGAATCAGCCACATACTCCTTCTCCTCATTTTGCTAGCTTTCCCACCTGGACTCCCAGATTATCTCTTTACGGTTCTATTTTTTACCTGCACCTCCACAGTATCATGAACCCTCCATTTCATCCACAATCAGTTTTCCCATCTGCGAACCTACCCTCATTTCACCTACCTCATACAGAAACTCACCAATGGGGCCCCCACCCTTCATCAGTTTTCCAAGAAAATTTTGCCCTCCCTGGGGCACGCATTTCACACTGGGGCACCCGTTTCTGTATTTGTACATTTCTCCCCAAAAAATTATTCATTATTTATTGTACAAACGCCTTTATTTCCAGTCATTACATTCTCTTTTGTCGTCACCATTGGCGACTTGCTTTCTTTTGGCCACACGCAACCCATGTCACCCTTGGTTGGAGCATTACTTATCATCTACCCCTACCGGCATCGTCCATATCTTTAGAGTACTCCATAGGTCACTTACCTCTACCCTCTGAATTTTTCCACCTTGTCTTTCCTCTGGCACAACTTATCATCGGTCTTGTCGTCCCCCTGACACTCGACCTTGTTACACGGTTGCGGCCACTTGTTATCTCACACATCCTCCAACCAAGGGCAGTCTTGAGTCTTCCCACTTCTTGACTTCGTCCATGTACCTCTGCCACTTCCTCACCTCAGTAGATTCCATGAAGCCCTTTTCTTCTGGGAGTCACGTCCCCCTTTTGTCGACATCAACACCATTTTCCAGAAGGGAGACAGTATCTTGATTCTCATTCTCTATTCAATGAGAGATCTCGGACGGCACAGGGTGAAACACCATTGCTCCCTGCTGTCGTTGGCCTCCATAACATTTGACACCAACACTTTCTCATGTTATGGTGGGTCTTACTTTGTGACTATTGCAGTTATTTCTATCATTTGTTGAAGACCTCCGAACTGGGTAGGGCCATCAATGCCCGCATCATCGCTGATACTTATTACCGCGATTATTGCCTATTGTTCACAGTACGTTCCTTTGCATAATTGTCTTCTGCCTTTATCATCACCGCCCCCGAGGGGGCTGCATTTGTCTACACCAACACTTCAATCATCTTTTTCAGAGTTACATCAACATGAGCATGGGGCATGCCTGCCTCATTTGTACACACTTTTCTATTTTTTTGCACAAACTCTCAGAAGGTTGGGTCCTACCGGTTCCTTTTTTCTCCAACGGATCGCTCTGAACGGTCCCACTATTGCTCTCTCTTACAACAACATTCTCAGTAGAAGAAACATTGATGGATTTCGGCTATACGTATGCTCCTAACCTCATCCATCAGGGGGCATCTGTTATCACTGAAATTTCGTCCGCACATAGCGACAAGAACTCAGCATCGTCAAATAGTAATGAAGTCATTCATGGCACTGAATTAAGTTCATAGCATTCCAGAAAGGTCAAAAACTATACAAAGTAACCAAAAATTGAAGGGCTCTTTACAGAAGTTCGATGCGCGCGCATATGTGCGGAACAAGAACGTACCATGCGCGCATGCACGCACGATGCGCGGTTGTTGGCGCAAAAACCCGCGCACATGCTAAACGGCACATTTATTGAACTGGTCGGTCTCCCAACCACTTATGGATCAACTCCCAAGCCGATTTGACCTTCAAATCTGAGCTTAATCCGCATGGTAGGCTGGTCAAAGACCTAATGAAGCCCTAAAGAGCCCATTTTCACACCTTAAAGGAGTTACATAATCACCCAATGCAATGCTATAAAAATCCATGAGGAAACATCATTTTCTCAAGGAATTTCATGTAATGTTATGCTGCTTAGATTGTTTTAAGGACTCACTCCTTAGAAATAACACATTGGCACCATTTCATTGAGCCATTCACCTCTCCATTGAGTGGATGTGCTTGGAGTTCTTTCACCATCATTCTCATTTTCTTATTGTAAGGAGAGCAAGTTTGTGAGGGCACAAGAGCCTTCCATTGGAGAAAGAAGGGACTCATAGCCCCCTTTATTCATTGTGCTTTGATTTCATCAATTGATCAGCCTAAAAAAATTGGTGATATTGGTCTTGTTGTCTTTGTTATTTATTTATCCATATGCTCATAGTTTTAGTTTGTTTTAATTTAATTCTTCCTTGTAGTTTTGTTTTTGTTTCTCTAACCCTTTCCTCTACAGCTGTCATGCTCAACAAGACCCAACTGGGCATGTAAGCACCTCTCATTTGCTCACATGGTGATGAAGAGGGTGAAAAAAAGCATAATGTCTCATTCGATACTTTACAATTCTTTGTTTGGTACCATCACAATGCCTATTCTGGTACCAGAACAACGCCTCATATGGTACTACCTTCTCAACATCTCATCTGGTACCACCAACTTAGTGCCTCATCTCGTATCATCAGATCAATGCCTCATATAGTACCAACCTTGTACCTATTCTGGTACTACATTTTCCCTGGTCCGGTACCCATAGATGTGAATGTGTTCATTCGGTACTAAACCCCTACCTACAGGATTCCAGTACCAACTATTCTAGTCTGGTACTAGAAATAATTTGAAATTTTGGAATGCTTCTAGAAGAAAATAGGGCAAATGGGTTTTGTCCATAACGATGTTTACATGCATAATTTAAATTCATAATTCATCCATCTCACATGTGTGGACCTCCATCTTAGGGGGAATGATTCTACCAAAATTAGTAAAAATCTCAAATTGCCAACTTGCACCTCGATTTTCGTGTAGATGGAATCAGATACAAAAATTCTAAGATATGGATTTTGTCTAAAATAAAAAAATATTGAGTGCAATGCGGGAATATTTTCAAAATGAGAAACATTTTGGAAGATATAGGTGGATCCCTAACTCGAATCTGCTCAAATTGATGAAAAAACCCAGATTTTTGGGATTTATCCTAAAATTGTAAAAAAAGTTTTCTTAGTTTGGGAATTTGGTTTCATCCATTCCTCCATGGATTTTATGTATAAATAAGACCTCATAGGTCCGAAGAAAGGGGATGAATTATTAATCTATAATATTGGTTCTTTAAGAAAGAGGAATTGTTATGTTGTAGGGTTGATTCTTGAAGACTGTGGATTATACCTCTGTTTTTTTGTGAAGTAGTGATATAATTACAGTTCATGGATTCTATTTGTGTATTCAAACCCTCTCTTCTATAAGTTCCTTTTAAGAGATTCCTTGTTGTTATGGCAAGGGCCCACCGACCCAATCAAGGTAAGCCTCTTTGTATCTAGTTGTAATTATAACTCTGGTTTTTTGTATGTGTTGATAGAATAATTGTCTATTTAATCACATCATTTAACTTCATTCTTATTATGTTTTAGCGAAACCTTTGATACAAGGTCATATAGATGTGTGGGATTGTTAATTATTATTTCTATAGGGAACAAGATCTTAATTTCATCTCTTTGTTTCATGAGCCGATAATGAACAGACTTGTCACCTAAGCAAGAGCCTTTTCAATTGAGTGTTTGTTTGAGAGTTTTGTTATCAGTTTTATCTTCTGAGTTTGAAGTTGTGTGAAGCATTCAAATATTCTAAAACATGTATTTTGTTATTCATTGTTTCTTGATTGAGCTATACTAATCAGAAATAGGAACCTATCTGTTATTGGCACATATAGTGTGTCAACTCTACTGATTATGAATCTCGGTCGATAATTTATGTTTGGTAATATATTATGCATATAATTGCACCAACATTTTGGCGTCGTTGTTTGGGGGTTGTAAACGGTAATAGGTAGTATTTGAGTTAGATTGATTTAATGGTTTTGGATTGGTTTTATAAATGAAGTAAGGGTGGAGAAAAGCTAGCAAGATGTGAGTGAAGAGCCCACACATCCACTTTTTTGGGGTTGCTCCAAAGTTAGGTTGTCCTCTCTTCTTTTAATGCAAGTGTGTTTTTCCTTCTTTTATGAAAAATTGTGTTTTCATGATGGGCTATCTTGTGTGAACAGATAACCTGGTGACAACAGGGTCCCAGTAATGCAAACATAAAATTTAGGGAAATTGTCAAAAGTTGAATGTTTGCAAGTATGAAGGAAAAACCTCAGGCATGGGGGAGTGGTTGCTGAGACAATAGTAGTTAGGTTTATTTTCTAATAAAATGGAAGTGGCAACAAAAGCAATGGTTAGTTTGGTTAGAAAAAGAGTAGGATTTTGAATCTCAACATGTGGTCATCCAGCTACAGAGAACCTTCTTGTTACCTATTCATTGAATTATTTTTCTTTATTTCTCTTACACTTCCACTACAAATTCAGAGTTCAGGTATCAAGTGTTGATATTTGTTTCACATACATGGTCTTTCAGTAGAATCGAATCATAGGTCCTCTGGCATAGCATAAAAAAACACCAACAAATTCTACAAAGGAAAGCCTACAAAGTTCTAAAATATAGAGCACTACCCCTGGGTACCTTGTCCAAATTCCCTTTGAGTCTCAGAATACCATTTTGTGATGATCTGGTACTGGAAAACAAATTGGCATTCATCTGGTACTGGGAAAAAATTTGCTCTCATCTGGTACTAGGAAGAAATATGCATTCATCTGGTACTATGGGAGAAGGTATGTCTTCATCTGGTATCGGGAAACTCTGCGCTCATCTGATACTGGGAAAAAATATGCGTTCATCCAGTACTATGGGAGAAGGTCTGCGTTCATCCGGTACTGGGAAAAAATCTATGTTCATCTTGTACTATAGGAGAGGCTTTGTGATCATCTGGTACTAAAGGAGAAGGCATGTGTTATTCTGGTACTAGGCACAACTCTGTGTTCATCTGGTACTAAGGTGATCCAGTACTGGTAATGAGGTGTTGGTAGTCCTTATCCTATACTCAAAGTTTTTGTTTCTCGATATAAATGCTTCAAGTAATAGAAGGTATAAAGTCAACATTTTTTTTCATTTTATTAAGGAATTAGACTAATTGTGTATTAAACATGTGGTTACTCTCATACATCACCCTGCCCTCAATTATTGCATGCTCCCTACCATGAACTTTTGCAAGCCCTTGCATACATCTCCTTGTATAGAAATCATTCATCATGTCACTCTGTTTCTTCCCCCTATTACTTATTTTTGTTTCTATGTTCTGGTATTGCTCTATTCCAATACTACAAAACTCTATTCCGGTACTGCAGAATTATGTTCCGGTACTGTTCTTGTTCTGGTACTGTAGAAAATTTCTTCGTTATTTATCTAGTACTGATTCCAAAGTGATATGATCTTTGTCATGTGTTTAACATTGTTTTCACTTTAGATAATTGGAGGGGTGAGATAATATTTTGATGTTCTTTTTATCAACGATCATTTAAGTCTTGTGTTAAACTGTTCTTTACTCTCATGTACATCTTCCTCCTACATTTATACACTCACTCCTAAATGAATCATCCTTGCAATCATTTAAGAATATATTTCCACATTTAGATCTATATGATAATGGGTGCACCTATCTTATTACCTCATCATTTTGAAAAAGTGATTGCTAATTTAAATATCCATTGAAAAGTGGTGACACCATTATGTCTAATACTAACCTAGTTGATTCAACAAGTGTTTATCCAAGTTTATCTTTACAAGTTTCTCATGGAAGGTATTGATGAAAACCTCATGTGGTGTATCGCCCTTGAAAAACCTCAATGAACTTTCATGATAACCCTAATATGATTAACTAGAGGGATCTCTTAGTCATTATCTAAGATGTTCCATTATACATTGAATAATTGAGATTTAATTTGAATGTGGATGATGTAACCCTTGGGATAATTTCAAACAATTAAGTATGTGCCTAATAACTCTAAAAAACTCTCATACCACCTGCCTTCCTTATACTTTAAAGATGTCAATGAACAATATACATCATTCTAAATATTTTGAGTAATATAATAAAAAGGAAGTATCGGTAAGTACAAGTAAACCTATCGAGGAACTGAACAGGCCTGCTGGCAGGGGGATTATGCTTGTACGGTACTAAGGTAAACCCATTGGGGTACTGAACAGGTCTTCTAGAAGCAGGGCTATGCCGGGTAAAGGGAGTTGAAAAACATAAAGTGGCACACCTAAAACTGAAAAAAACCCTTGGGTTTCATTTTGAAGCAGCCGTTATCAAATCAAGGCTAGGAGATGACATTTATATCTCTTGGATGATGTTTTTAAGAACCTTCAAGTATCCACTTTAGGATTCTATATTTAAATAAATTGGTTTGCATGAAAGTGGGACCCTCAGTATATGTAATTCACCTTACCTAAGCAAGAAGAGTTTCATCTATAAAAAATTGGATAAGAAATGAGTTAATCATCTTGGGATGTATTCTTTTATGTGTTCCTCTCTTCAAATGGGATCTAAAATATGCTTATATTACTTTTATTTTAAAGGTAATCTAGCCAGGGGGCCTATTATTCAAAGTCATTATGAAAACTCTTGGTCACTATCCTATAATCATATTAGAGTCACATCCAACATAGGCAAAGAAGTTTATATTGTATAACAGGAGCTGAAGAAGGGTGGAACGTCAGTGAATGCTTGATCAAGTGAGGAGTACCATCAATTTTGAAATTTTGAAGATCATTTTTGCATGAGGACATGCAATGACTTAAGCATGGGGGAATGTTGAGTCTCCATTTTGACACCTCCATTACCCTATATTATCCTATATTTGAGTCAATTTTAATTCTCCCATGTGGATATTTTGTTTATTTCCTCCACAAACCTACTTTGTGACCTTATCCATGTGCATAGAGAGGTAACTTATGTTAAAGCATGATTTGATTGATTTTCTTGATTAAAATTGATTAAATGGTTGATTATTTATGCTCCTAATTACTTTGAATATTATTTAGAATATTCATGACAAGGCATCACCTCATCTGGTACTTCCGCTGGTCTGGTACTACAACAACCAACTAGTTTGGTACTCTGCCTGATTCGTTACCAATACTCCTCCTATTCTGGTACCAAAACAACGCCTCATTCGGTACTCTACATCGCTTCGTCCGGTACCAGCACAACACCTATTTCCTTACCATCACAACACCTCATCTGGTACTACCCTCTCAACATCTCATCCAGTACCACTAGCTTAGTGCCTCATCTGGTACCAACCTCACTCAACACCTCATCCGGTACCACCAACTCAATGCCTCATCTAGTACCAGCCTTGCGCCTATTTCGGTACTGCCTTTGCACTGGTCTGGTACCCATATCCATTAATTTTTTCATCTGGTGATAAACCCCTTCCTACAAGATTCAAGTACCAACTGTGCTAGTTTGGTACCAACTGTGCTAGTCCGGTACTATAAATAATTCAAAATTTTGGAATGCTTCTAAAAGAAAATAGGGCACATGGGTTTTGTCCAAAAAAATGTTTACATTTGGAAATGTGTGTCATAATTCACCCATATCACACGTGTGTACCTCCATATTAGGGGGAATGATTCTACCAAAATTAGTAAAAATCTCAACCTGCCAACTTGCACCTCGATTTCCATGCAGATGGAATCAGATCCAGAAATTCTAAGATATGGGTTTTTTCTAAAATATGGAAAATTGAGTAAGAAGTGAGAATATTTTCAAAATGAGAAATAGTTTGAAATATATGGGTGGATCCCTAACTCGAATTTGCCCAAATTAATGAAAAACCCAGATTTTTGGGATTTATCCTAAAATTGTAAAACAAGTTTTCTTAGTTTGGGGATTCGGTTTCATCCATTCCTCCATGGATTTTATGTACAAATAATACCTCATAGGTCTGAGGAAAGGGAAGGAATTATTATGCTATAAGATTGGTTCTTGAAGAAAGAGGATTTGTTATGTTGTAGGGTTTATTCTTGAAGACTGTGGATTGTACCTCTATTTTTTCTGAAGTAATGATATAATTACAGTTCATGGATTATATGTTTGTATTCAAACCCTCTCTTCTATAAGTTCCTTTTAAGAGCTTCCTTGTTGGTACAACAAGGGCCCACCGATCCAATCAAGGTAAGCCTCTTTGTATCTAGTTGTAAATATAACTCTTGTTTTTTGTATGTGTGGATAGAATAATTGTCTATTTAATCACAACATCTAACTTCATTCTTGTTATGTTTTAGCTACACCTTTGATAGAAGGTCATATAGATGTGTGGGATTGCTAATTTCTATTTCTATAGGGAAAACGATCTTAAGTTCATCTCTTTGTTTCACGAGCCTATAATGAACAGACTTGTCACCTAAGAAAGAGCCTTTTCAATTGAGTGTTTGTTTGAGAGTTTTATTATCATTTTTATCTTCTGAGTTTTAAGTTGTGTGAAGCATTCAAATATTCTAAGATAGAGTATTTTGTTATTCATAGTTTCTTGATTGAGCTATACTCACCAGACACAGGAACCTATCTGTTATCGACACATATAGTGCATCAAATCTACTAATTACGAATCTCGGTTGATAATTTATGTTTGGTATTATATTATGCATATAATTGCACCAAAACAGACTCAATGTGAAGTGAATAATTTCTCTAGAGTAACTTTGCTCTCAAAGTTGAATTCTTTCTTCTCTTTTCCATAGCTTATATTTTGCCTATTTATAGCCTTCAAGTGGAACTGAAGGGCCGAGTCAGAACATTTCCAGTATATGGAAGGCCAATGAGCGTTGATCTTGTGACGTGACATGGAAACCAGACACCATTTTTCAATTTTGGTCACATTTCTCGATGTACGCAAGCTGTAGTGGTCCAACCAACATATTCACATGTTGTAATATAGGCAGAGCGTGTATATGTGAAAATATTATGTTTTTATCTTTGGGATTTGCAAAAATGGACTTAAAGTCTCTATAGGGAAATGGAAAAAGGCCTTATGTGCAATATTGCATGGGGTGAGGAAAATATTTCCATAATGCACGCCCCCTAATGTGTGAGGTCATTGGAGTATCTGCGATGGCCAAAATACATTATAAAAACCAAGAAGTGGAGTAATGGGGACCCAACTGGAAGAACTCGTTTCTCATTACAATTTGTACTGAATTTGCATACATGGCTGCCAATTTGAATTACACTGCAGATCCATGTGAAAATATACCAAACAACTGTCCATGGCCATGAATAGGAAAATACAAATGTGGTTACATGCCAAAGTTTGTCATATTCACGAACAAGGCCCAATAAAACCAGTCTCAAAATCAATCTGAACATATCTGTATACAATGGAGTACAATCTGATCTCCCATGATCACTGAAGTCACATAGTTACTGGTCCAATGAAAATATAGCAACAACTCAGGAAAGTTGCGACTACAAATTGATGTCTTCAATTCTTCTACACAATCTGCCAAGGGTGCAAGTCTACATCACATGAATAAAGGAGTTGAGGTCGAACATAATGAGACTTTGTTTGATTACCGGTCATTTAGGTGTACCGTTAACAAACACAAGATAGTCTACCGATGATTAAAGTAGGTATTAAGGAATCAAGTACATTCTTACAAGTGTGAATAAAGGAGTCGGGATTGAACACTTGAAGAATCAATCGATCATGAGACATTAATGTATTCCCAACTGTTGATGGTGAGAGAACCTGCCACTAATGACTGCAAACCTATAGGTACTCATAGGAATCTAGGTCTCGTCTCCATAATAGATGAGATAAAGTCGATGGAAGGAGACCCATTGAAAGGAGAGAATTAAGGCATCTCTCATCATTTAGCATGAAGTACAAAGTAGGATCTTGATGAGTTAGAGGAAATCGGATGAAGAACATGTTCAAAAACCAAGGACCCTGTGCGTATTTTGCATATCCCAGGTGCAAGAGGTAGATGAAAAATACCCTCTGAATAGAAGCCAATGAGGAAAAATGCATACAAAGGTGAGGAAACCACCAATAAGGCTAATGGCATCTAAGACACTACACAAATCCAAATTTGTAAATAGATGTATTGCCATTGAACATGAGGGAAACCATCCAGTCAATGACCAATAATGAAATGTCGAATTTTGGGTTCGAGGTTACCTACCAATGAGGAATTAGGACTAGAGTTGTTATTAGATTAATTGGTAAATGTAGACATAAATAGATCTCCCTAGATCCCACTGGAAACTAGAACAAAACAAAATAGAATGTAAGACTTTCCCTAGGCTCTAATTATTGAGTTTACTAGTTAAGAAGAGATAAAAAACATACCTTTTAAATGTCGTTTCCTCTTGCCATTTCCATCCTAGATCAATTCCAATGCTCCAAAGATATTGAACCTGGAAGGGAACACAATCTAACCAAAGTGAAAGAAACACAATATACTCAACAAGAACCTATGTATGTGATCAAGGAATCATACAATAAAACAAGATTAGTTGTATGGGAAATAAACATATCGTTGTATCATATTAAATAGAAAGTGGAGAATACAACCAAATCCTTGATGTTGCAAGGTCCCCTTTTGATGTCCTTTTTCTTGAACACACATACCTTTTCTCCAAAGCCTCTGAATGAAGAATATCCACCATGTAGCTTGTAGAACTAAAGCAAAGCTCCCAAGAATAAATAGAACTCTCCATACAAATCTTAGCCTATTCAACCTTAGAATTTTCAATGAAATATCCCTCTTTATATAGTGTGAAAGAGAGATGGATGAGGAGATTAGGATTATCCCACAAAATCAAAGAAGGGAGTAATATCCAAACCGTTCGGAGGCCACCTCATATTCTAGAATATCCCCTTCTAGAAAATTCGTGAAGTTTGAATTTTCCTTAGCTTTTGGCATCGTCGCACCCTAGGTATATTTCATCCTGCAGAGACATCACAGTCCAACTCTAGAGAAAGGTGTGATGATCAGGCATCGTCGCACCCCACACATTCTGCAGGGTGTAGTGACCTTCCTTAATATGGTTTTCTAGAAAGGAAATCAAATAACTCTCTTCATGGAGAAAGACTCTTTCATCTTTTCAGGGAACATGAACACATGTTGTCAGTGGATCACTGGGGTGACCAAAATAATGTGTAACCGAATGCCCCCCAATGTATGAAGCTGGAACTCGGGACAGTCGAAATACTTTGTAGAATGTGTGTGTTGAACAAGGAGAGCACCGATTGATAACCTACAAACAATCAATCATCTGCATAATAATATACCATTGTCTGAGGTAGGCATTCCCATACTCATATTACAAAATATCAAGTGATTCATGGCGACTAAATATACACTGTGATCCATGTCATTATGAATCAACATGGCCACCAGGAATACACTGTGGATCCATGTCATTATGAATTGACATAGCCACTAGGAATACACTGTGGATATATGCCGTAAAAGGACTCAAATTCAGACATAGCCACAAGAAATAAAAACTAGATCTATGTGTCAATACAAATCATGAATATTGAATTGCAACCTGGATTAGAATGATGCGATCCAAGGTCTCCATTTCCATCGTCTCTAAGTATGAATCTAACCATGTGATTACAGGTGTCAGAGTCGAACATGTAAAAACCACTTGATTATCAGTCAATGATGAAAACCATTAACAAGTGTGAGCGAAATCACCATTGATGTCAATGAATCCCAAGGTACCCTAGTACAATCCAATGAATGTGAATAAATGAGTTGAAGTTGAACACTCGATGGAATCTCCCAATCAGGGGTCAATTATGTGAACCCACTATTGAAAGTGAAGAGACCTTCCATTGAGGCATGCAATCTCTAAGGTACTAAATGATTTCTAAGTCTTGTTCCTAGATAATGAGTTGAATTCGACAGGAAAAGACTCATCACAGGAGGGCATTTATGTACCCCCCATCAATGACATGAAATAAGTAACAAATTTGAAGTAGATTAGAGTGTCAAGTGATTTGAAATTGACTCAGGGAAGGATGACATGGTAGAAAATTTATAACTGCAGATGGCCGACTCAATAGAAGGCTTATTTAGGTTGGACCTTTCTTGAACATATGAACGAAACGACAATGGTGTTGGTGGAATTGACTCAAGGAGAACTCAACATATGAATTTTTGGATGGTCAAATGAGAAACAAATGGATTTGCCAACCTGGATACAATGATGAAGGGGGATTCCATGTTCAAGAGCAACTATTACTGCCACTAACACAAATACAGAGACACAGTTCTCTCCCAATTTTTCCCCCCACTATTTCTGGAAAGTACCTCTTTATTTTTATGCAAGCTTGAGGAGGATAACATATTATTGTTGATGTAAGCTCATCCTTTTGATGAGTCCCTCGGAGTATATTTAACGAACCCTAAGAAGGAGTGGTTTGATCCCATATGGGTCTTTTGATGTTTGTTTAATGAGTCCAAAGAGAGAAAACTCAGGGGTTTTTCATGTTTACAGAGTTTGAAAAACACTTAAAGAGAACTCCACCAGTTCGTTTTTCATAAATTAATCTGATGAGACCGAAAAGGGGAGAACCTACCACTCATCAAATGTTTTCTTCAAATACTTTTACGAGTGTGAAAATAACAATTCGCTCGACAATATTTTCATTTTTATGGAGCGTGAAAAGATCTTAAAGGATACTCCATAGGCTTCATTTTTCATGTCACCATTATGAGTTAGAAAAAAAGACAAAAGAATACTCGATTACATTCTCATGGTTTCACTAGTATGAGAAAGAATCAAGACTCTGCTTCGAGTTTTTCCTGAAAACCCCTAAAAGGATATGTACATGTGTCAAAAGTATAAAAACAAACCAAAAAGGTGGACCATTGTTCCAACGTTTCACTCCTAGACTTTTCTATCTGCAAAAAATAACCACTTGTAAATTTGTTAGGACTTTAGGGCTTAGATGAAGCATAAAAAATAATATAATATACAAATGAAAAGTAATAAAAATCAATAAAATAGGTAAAAAACCATATTTCACTATTTCATTTGTAACTTCACCTAAACATTTCTCCAAACCCCCTTTTAACTTGATTTTCAACTGCGGATTGTGGAGTGCACGACTGGGCATTCCATGAATCGTCTCCACAGAAAAGGTAATCTCCATCTCCTTCATCTTTCCATGGATTAAAATTTTATTTTCATTGGTTAAAAATGTTCTTTTGGGTTGATTTTTTGAGGTTATCCATGCGTTGAGGTTGTCACAGGCACCCTATATCAGGACCCCCAACGATATAGGATCATCACAGTCAACCCTAAATCTAGGGTGTGACGACTCCAAACTATGCAAATGCACAGGCCTGTGACGACCACAACACACAAATTTTAAAAGATGAATCCAACAAGAAAAACCCTCAAGGAAAGAAAGTTATGATTCTAATCTCTTTTTATGGTTCCTTGGCAGGTCTTTCATGGTCAAGATGTTGGAATGGAATGAGAGAGAACAAAAAGAGGAAGATTACTTCTTCGAGAATGACCTGGGAATGGTTACGACCCTCTGGCAGTGGGGGTTGTTGAAATTCTTCAAGATTCAGGGCATGAGGGCCCAACTGAGACTACTTGAGTACTTAGTTCACATGTGGGATGTGAACAAGAAATCATTTCATGTGGGTTCCCACACACTCACCATATATATCGAGGGTATCTACTTCCTAACAAGACTATCTCACCATGGATCCCGAGTGAAACTTACAGGTAGCAGGGGTGGCAATGATCCGATGAACCACTACATCAGTGAACATTATGTGTCGGGTACCCAGAAACATAGCAGTAAAGTCTCTATCAGGGATGTCTGAGACTTTCCTCTATAGACCATCCTCTATACTATCATGTGCATGGTAGGGAATGCGACTCCCAACATGGCTATGCAGAGCTATTTTCAGTATGGATTGGAGTGTATGAATCCCCAAGTATTCAAATGGTGCGAAGGCGTTCTTAAAAGTATGAAGAAACAACTGACCAAGTGTAGAAGTGGTGGGTTGAAACAATTTAGATACGATTCTATTTTGGTATCCTTTTTCCTAGAGAGGGTCCCAGTTTTATGCTTCCAGGTAGAGTGGGGTATACCTACTCCACAGGATCCGAGAATGAAGAGGTGGGTAGACCTCATGGCCCCACATGAAGGAAGTCACATCGTTAAGTATAACGATGTCTTATTCGAGTGGTTGAGCACTCAAATGCTCATGGTTGATTATTATTCCTACTTTGAGTTAGATTTCTATGGAGATCCAGACCTAGATCTTCCTGAAGGTTCCCAATGGGGGTACATAGGTAAGAAGTAAATTTTGTTTATATGATGTTGTTTTGTTATTTTTAAAGATATAAAATGTTTTTTATGTTGTTTATCCGATGACTAATCAAGTACTCTTCAACGATGTAGATGTGGGACCTTATCATCCTCCAAGATCATCCCCTATCTAGAGGCGAGGGGAGAGAGGTGATGTAGCAGGAATAGATGTTGCTGACTTTGAGACCATAGAACACAATCTGGAGGGACTCACAATGAATATCTCAAATGCCTCTATAGATGATATTCTGAGTCATTACCAACACCACACAGTGGGTGTGTCTACTTCCATCGGTTGACTGCTTAGTAGAGTAGCACAGGAAGTCATGTTCTATAGCGAGCAACATACTTTATGATCTATTGTCTATGAATCCATGTTCTTCACATTTTTGATATTTTGGTATTCGGACAAAAATACTTTTTGTAAAATTTTATCGTTATTAATATGAAGTTCAATTTTTTTTAAAGTATATTAGATGGACGTAAAATAATCATTTCTGAATGGGGAACTTGAAGAAGAAGTCTACATTGGACAACCATAAGGATTTTAGTTTTCAGAAAATGCAGATTATGTGTGTAAATTAAAGAAAGCCTTGTATGGTCTAAAACAGGCTCCTAGAGCATGGTACTCTAGACTAGATAAGTATCTACAGTAGGCAGGGTTCAGAAAAGGAAGTGCCGAGAGAAACCTCTACATCAAGGTAAGTGAAGGTAATATTTTATTAATTGAAGTTTATGTTGATGACATTATTTTTGGTAGTGATGATGACAGGTTAAGCCATAAATTTGCAAATGATATGCATAATGAATTTGAAATGTTGTTACTTGGAGAACTATCCTTATTTTTGGGAATTCAGATATGTCAAAGCAACCAAGGAATCTTTATTTCTCAAACCAAGTATATTAGAGAAATGTTAAAGAGGTTTGGAATGGAAGATTGCAAACCAGTTATCACTCCCATGTAAACCACTTGCAATTTGAGAAAATATGATGATTCAAAGTCTACAGATCAGAGGCAATATAGGTCAATGATTGGTAGCCTCCTATATGTGACAACATCCAAACCAGATGTAATGCAGGTAGTTGGACAGGTGGCATGATTTCAAGTAGCACCAAAGGAGTCACATGTGTTAGCAGTGAAGAGGATTTTCAGATATCTCAAAAGAACATAAGAGTTTGTATTATGGTATCCAAAAGGAAAGGATCTATCACTTCTTGCCTACACAGATGCAGATTGGGCAGGTTGTATTGATGACCGACGAAGCACCAGTGGAGCAACATTTTACTTGGGTGAGTTTTTAGTATCATGACTAAGCAAGAAAAAATCATCAGTTTCTTTATCTACAGTCAAGGCAGAGTATACTGCAGCAACATCATGTTGTACATGGGTTCTTTGGATGAAACAAACTCTGACAGATATACAGGTTGAATATGATGAGACCATTCCAATCTATTGTGATGATGTTTTCTAAAAGAATTTATCCTTCCTTGAATTTATGCTTATATATCCTTTGGTTACCTCAGAAATCTATAGGTATTCAATATTCTCAAGTGTGTCTTAAATGAGAAAGCCTTGCCTCTTATTTATACTCTCCAAGTAGCTTCCTTAAAAACATCTTTTAGGTCACTTTGCCCACTTTCCTTATTTTAGGGTTAACTCACTTCTAATTTATTCATTAAATGTATTATTGAATTAATTTATTTTGTATTCACTTTTGAATTATAGTCCACTCATCACTTCACTTTATTATTTACCTTTTAAAATATCTTAAACCACTTTACTACTTTGACCTTTTGGGGCTTCTAGATGACATATGATGGTCCTCCAACTTCGTAAGGCCATAACTCTCAAACCGTGAGTATTTATGTGATGTTCCACATACCACCAGAAATGGAATGACATGTACTATCCATATAGAATAGTATTACCTGAAAATATATCAAAATAGGGTTTGTGGCTAGTCCTGAAACTAGTCAAAAACATGTGTTTCGGGTAAAAACATCATAACTTCTTCATAATAGATCCAAATTCAGTAAGACAAAATGTGTTGGTTAGAGTACTATCATTAGTATTCTTTTTAAAAGTTTTATATCAATTCAACAAATATTCTGGGTGGGGCACGCTCTACAAGGTCACTCTCTAGAATAAGAAACAATTCAACAAGGTATGCCATTTTTTCTATAACGACGTTTCTGAGAGGTTCCAAGTAGTGACACGTGGAGGAATTACATAAAACACACTGAATAAAATTGTGTATCATTTTCATATCTTTATTCATTATAGGTACAAAGTTATTATTATTTCAAGTTAGGGTTGCTGGCTAATCCAAAACCAATCATGTGAGACTAAAGAAAATCTTGATGTAAATGCTAGTCTCTTGTTGTTTAAAGTTAAGGAAGGTTTGTAGGTATGTGATCATATACACCAGTTCTATTAAAGAGTTATAAATCATATTTGGATGATGAAATTGATGAGGTCTTTTGGTTGAGGTACAAGTTGGGTACATGGTTGAGAAAAGTAGTTGATGAGTTGGCACATACATGAGGTGTATAGTTGATGATGTTAGAAAAATCGGACCGTGGAGCAATAAAATAAAACAAATGCGGAAACAGAACACAAAAGATACACAATACAATAGAGACACAGATTTATGTGGTTCACCAAGTGTGGGCTACGTCCACCAGAGAAATTCCCAGGCCCTTCCTTTATTATTATCCAACATATGAAGGGATACAACCTACAACAAACCCATTGTAATCTCCTCTTCTTTCTCTCACAGTATCGTATCTCAAAATACAATATTCAGCATCAACCATAGCCACAATACATTTCCCTCATAAAAGAGGGTTTCCTTCTAGGGAAAAAAACCCTAACATAATCTCTATCATTAGATATGCGACCTTATAATGAACGATCTATATTTATAATGAAATTACAATAAAAATTTACAAGGCAATTTTTCCTTTGGGGGCCTCACCCTCGAACCCCCGTTGGGGGGCCACTTTCCCCCAGACCCCGCAGAGGGGGTACCCCCCCTCTGCACTCCCCCTGATGGAAGAGTGTACATAATTCTGGGGTGTAAATACTTCATGGGGTATAAACATGGCTGAAAGTAAAAGATCTATGAATCAGGAAGATAATCAGGTTCCACAACCAACAATCTCCCACTTGGAGACTGATCTCAACAACTCCACCATTGTTGTATATGTTGGAATCTGAACCTTCTTGGACCTGGAAAATTTCTCATATTCATCTTCACTCTTTAAGACCAAATGAAACTGAGCAGGAACTCAGTTTCTCCCTGGTTACTCCCTTTGTTAACATGTCTGCAGGATTCTGGCTAGTGTGTATCTTTTCCAACTTCAAATGTCGATATTCCAAGGTGGATCGTATGAAGTGGTACCTAAAATGTATATGCTTAGTATTCAAATGGAAGGTTGATTTCTTTGCAATATGAATGGAAATCTCACTATCACAGTACAACCTGCTATTCTCTTGCTTCTTTCCCAATTCCTCCATAAACCACTGTAACCAAATCATCTCTTTACTAGCCTCTGTAGCAGCAACATACTTTGCCTCTGTTGTTGAAAGTGAAACAACCTTTTGCAGTTTTGAAATCCAACATACTACTGTTCCACCTATAGTAAACACATACCATGTGGTACTCCTCTTGCTATCTTTATCACCTGCCATATCTAAATCAAAATATCCTTGTAGAACAGTTTCTAAACCTCCAAAACATAATGCATGATTAGCAGTACCTCTCAAGTATTTGAGAATCCACTTTACTGTCTCCCAATGTTCCTTACCTGGATTGTTCATATATCTACTCACAACTCCCACTGCATGTGCAATATCTGGTCTTGTGCAAACCATTGCATACATCAAGCTACCAACTACTGATGAATATGGGACCCTGGACATGTATCCTATCTCCTCCTGTGTCTTGGGACACATTTCCTTAGTTAATTTGAAATGGATGGCCAAATGTGTACTAAATGGTTTTTCATTCTGCATTCTAAACCTCTCCAACACCTTCTTTGTGTACTCACCCTGAGACAATGTCAGTTTGCGATTTTTCTTGTCTCTTGTTATTCTCATACCAAGGATTTTCTTTGCAGCACCCAAATCCTTCATCGCAAAAGAATTGACTAATTTCTTCTTGAGCACATTTATATCCTGCATATTAGACCCTACAACAAGCATGTCATCTACATACAATAGCAAGATAATAAATCTTCCATTTGCTATCTTTTCAAAATAAACATAGTGATCAGAATGACATCTACTATAACCCTGTTCTGTCATAAACCTGTCAAACTTTAGATACCACTGCCTTGGAGCTTTCTTTAGGCCATATAATCTCTTCTTCAACCTGCATACCAAATTATCCTTCCCTTTGACCTCATACCCTTGTGGCTACTGCATATAAATCTCTTCCTCCAAATCCCCATGGAGAAAAGTTGTTTTTACATCTAACTGTTCAAGATGCAAATCTTCTACTTCCACAAGACTTAAAATAGTTCTAATTGAAGTCATTTTAACAACAAGAGAAAATATTTCATCAAAATCTATACCTTTCTTTTGTTCAAACCCCCTTACAACAAGTCTAGCCTTGTGTCTCTTTTCTCCTCCATCTTCTTCCTTCAACTTGTAAACCCATTTATTCTGCAATGCTCTTTTTCCTCTAGGAAACTGAACCAAGTCCCAAGTATGGTTATTTACTAAGGAATCAATTTCCTCTTTCATGCCTTGCTCCCACTTCCTTTTGGTGTCTACCTGTATTGCCTCTTCATAACATTCTAATTCACCAGAATCAGTCAACAATAAATAATACAATGAAGGAGAGTATCGTTTAGGGGGTATACTTAACCTGGTAGATTTTATAACAACACTTGTAGGTGTTTGAGGTACCTGCTACTCCTGTTGTTGTACATTTTGATTTTTTGGTTCCTTTGGAATTTCTTTTTCAGTGATCTCATCAAGCACTGTGTATTCTTGTTTTTCTTTTTCCTGTTTCTTTTCCTGCCACTGATCTTTGTACATGACCTTCTCATTGAATATGACATATCTACTCCTAATGATTTTTTTATTTTCATAATCCCATAAGAGATAACCATAATCATTAACACCATATCCAATAAAGGTACACTTCTTGGATTTTTCCTCAAGCTTTGTTCTATTTTCTTTATCAATATGGACAAATTCTTCACAACCGAAAGTTTTCAAAAAAGAATAGTTTACCTTTTTTCCTGTCCATTCCTCCTCTAGAATTCTACCATCCAAAGAGCTTGAAGGTCCTATGTTTATAAATTAAATAGTAGTATCTACAGCATCTGCCCAAAACTGTAAGGGAAAACCAACATGCAATCTCATACTCTTTGCACGCTCCATGATTGTCTTGTTCATCCTTTCTGACACACCATTTTCTTGTGGTGTTCTTGGAACTGTCTTCTCTCTACAAATCCCATGGTATGACAAGTAATCATCAAACTCCTTGCTGCAATATTCACCTCCATTATCTGATTTGAGGCACTTCAACTTTTTTCCTATCTCATTCTCAACCAAAGCTTTCCATTTCTTAAAAGTATCAAAAACTTCAGATTTTTGTCGAATGCAATAAACCCAAGTTTTTCTAGTTGCACCATCAATAAAAGTAATATAATAATGAGATCCACCAAGAGATGATATTTGAGATGGTCCCCATACATCTATATGCACAAGATCTAACCTTTCACTCTTCTTTTCTTTTCCGACTCTGAGAAATCTGACTGTCTTATGTTTTCCATAAACACAATGCTCACAAAAGTCCAAATCAATTTGTTTAAGATCTAGCAACAAATTTATTTTGTGAAGTATTTGCGTCCCCTTCTTACTCATGTGTCCAAGCCTATGATTCCACAGTGTTGTATCCACTCCTGTAGAAGCTAACGAGATAGAAGAGTCAGTATTACCAGTACATAAATACAATGTACCTACCTTCTCTCCTTTCACTATCACCAATGATCCTTTGATGACCTTCCACGTCTTATTTGTAAATGTGGATATGCAACCTTCACTTGCCAACTGCCCTATTGAAATCATATTTTTACTTAAATCTGTAACATGTCTTACCTATTTCAACAACCATTGGTTTCCATTTTGTTTCTTTATTTTTACCTTTCCCATTCCAACAATTTTGCATGGTGCATCGTCACCCAAATGAACATGTCCAAAATCACCTTGAATATACTCTAGAAAATGTTTCCTATGGGGTGTGTGTTATCGGACTAATCGGTAGGTGCAGACACTAAGAGATCTCCCTAGATCCACCTGGATCTAGAACAAAATAGGACAATACATAACTCTTTCCCTAAGTTTTGACCATTCAATTAGCTAGTAGGGAGGAACAAGTAACATACCTTTGTATCGCTTCCTAGGGTCTTTGTTGCTCCTGCTTTTCTCTGGTGTTCTCGTGAGGTCAAGACCAAGACAACACAAACCAATCAAAGTGAATATAGAAAAATATATTCAATTGTCAACTTATGTGTATGATCAAGGAATTACACAATAAAGTGAGAATGACTTTATGGGAAAAGGACATGCCATTGTATCATATTAATCAAAAGTAGAAGATACAACATGATCGCCTTGATGTCACAAGATTCCTTTCGATGGCTCTTGGCTCCAATACACACACCCTTTCTTGATCCTTGTATGAAGAAGATCCAATTCTTCTTGATAGACTTACTTGAGTCTCCAAGCTCCTATTCAAGCTAGGTCATTCACATAATTCTTTCACCAATTCTCCAATGAATCTTGCTTAACCTTTTCCATGAGAATTCCATCAATATATAGGACAGAATGAGATGGTTACTTGGATAAGAATGATCCCATAATATCATGGAAACCAATAAAAGGGTAACCATTCAAATGCCAACCCATTCTTCTAGAAGATTCCCTTCTAGAACCATATAGACTTCATCTTTTCCCAAGCTTGAGAGCAAGTTCGCACCCTAGCTATGTAGCACAGTGCGAGAAGTTTGCACCCTAGCTGAAGGTAGCCTGCGAGAATGGGTCATTCTCACACCCTAGGATATTAGAAACCTGTGAACTCTCTTTAAAAGTATGTTTTATGGGAAGAGATGAAAGTCACTTTTCTCAAGAGAAAGTTCTTATGAGGAGCCTGAGTACACCATCATCAATACACCATCAAGATTGACCAAAATCATGGGTAACATAATGCCCCCAAAAGTATGAGGCCGAAACTAGTGACAGTCGAAAGACTTTGTAAACTGCATGTGTGTGTCGGAAACCAGGAGCACACCTAATCGGAAACTTGCAAACAACCAAGCATCTGCAGAATATCATATATATTAATTCTGAGGTAGGCATTCCCATACTCATATCACAGATGAATGACATTATAGACATAGGTCATGACCACCAATCATACACTGTGGATCCATGCCATCAAAATATAGCATAGCCACCAGGAATACACTATGGATCTATGCGAGAAAATTCAAATTGAGATGACATAGCCACAAGACATACAAAGTGGATCTATGTGCCGCAAATTATACATATTCCATCGCAACCTGGACAAAGATATGATATCCAGGGTCTTCAATCTCGTCGCCCAAAATTACGAATCTAACCATGTGATTACATGTGTTGAAGTCGAACATGGAAGAAACCACTTGATTACCGGTCATTGATGAAACCGTTAACAAGTGCGAGGGAAATCACCATTAATGTCAATGACTCCCAAGGTACTCTAGTACAATCCATCGAGTGTGAATGAATGAGTTAAATTCGAACATCTAATGAAATCTTTCGATCAGGGGTCAATGATGTAAACCCATTGTCAAAAGCAAGGAAACCTGCCATTGAGGCATGCAGGTTCCAAGGTACCAAAGAATTTCTAAGTCTTGTTTCCAGATAATGCATTGACGTTGATGGAACAAAACTCATCACAGGAGGGCCTTGATGTATCCCCCATCAATGACACGAAATGAGTAACATATTTTGAAGGTGAAGCCTAGTATGATGTAAGTTGAACTGGACACAGGGAAGGTCGACACAGAGAGAATGGACAACTACAGATGGTCGATTCAATAGAGGTTTCATATGAACTTCTCTTAAACATATGAATGACACGACCAATGATTTGGCAGCATTGACTCAGAGATGACACAGGGTATGACCTTGTAGCAAATCGAATGAGAGACAAATGGATTTCCCAAATCGGCTTCAAATAATGAATAGGGGGTGTCATATTCAAGAGAGACACTTACTGCCAATCAATATGAATATGAGAACATATCCCTTTCCCAAATTTTCCCCCACCATTTCTGGCAAGTACCTCTTTATTTTTACACAAGATTGAGGAGGATAACATATGCTTGTTGATATAAGCTTATCCTTCAGATAATTCCTTTGGAGTATGTTTAACAAACCCTAGGAAAGAGTGTTTCGGTCCCATGATGGGTCCGTTGATGTTTGTTTAACGAGTCCAAAGATAGAAAAATCGAAGGTTTTTCATGATTATAGAGTCTGGAAAAACACTTAAAAGAGAACTCTCTCAGTTCTTTTTTCGTAAAATAGTCTGATGAGACCGAAAAAGAGATAAATTATCGCCCATCAGATGCTTTCTTCAAATACTTCGTCGAGTTTTAAAATAGCAAGGTCACTCGGCTATCTTTTCATGTTTAGAGAGTCTAAAAAGAGCTTAAAGAGGACTCTAGGGGGGTTCATTTTTCGTATAACCTTGTTGAGCCCAAAAAAGTGATAAAAGTGTGCTCAATCGCGTTCTCATGTATTTTCGAGCGTGAGAACGGACAAAGACCAAGCTCGAGGTTTTATACAAAAATTATAAAAAATAATCAAAACATGCGACGAAGAAGAAAAAATATGTTTGCATCCCTGTATATAAACAACGAAGTCATTACACTTGAAAAAGTTGCACTCAAAATGGCATTAGGGATTAGGTTTTAATAAATAAATAATTATAAAAATTCAATAACATGGTAAAAGTAAATATAAAGAAGCAAAAATGCTTTTTACCATATCATTTTAACTTTACCACTATTTGAGCCCAAAAACCCCTCTTTTACCATTGAAATTCGGCGTCAGATTGTGGGAGTTACGAGCATCCATTCGACGAACTATCAGCGATAGTGAGGTAGGCTCTTTGTCCTCTACTCTTTCATGGTTTAATTTTTCATTTGCATTGGCAAAAACCACCATTTTGAGTTTGTTTTGGGGGTTATTATGGCGCTTATCCATTATCATAGGTGAGCTACATGGGACCTGCGAGAATGGGTCATTCTCGCAGGTGAGCCCAAAGGCGTCTATGAGAACCTCACACTGGGCCTAAAGGGCACCTGTGAGAACCGTAAAGTGTAAAAGTTTTTTAAAAATTTGCTCAATGAAAAGATACCAAATTGTGAATAGAGTTACTAATCTTCTTCTTGTTCTTCTTATGCAGGTATTTGACCATCACAATGGTTCTGGAATGGCACGAAAGGGAGCACGAAGAAGATAATTCCATTTCCAGAAATCATCCACCCACCATTGCTGCTTTGCAAAACTATGGTCTTCTGAAGTACTTTCCTATTTTGGGCATGAGGTCCCAAGTCAGGTTATTAGAGTACCTTGTGCATATGTGGGATCCTGATCAGCAAGTATTCCATGTAGGGGTCCACACATTGCCCTTGGATATTGAGGACATTTACTTCTTGACAGGAATGTCACAGCATGGGTACCACGTGAGCCTAACTGGTAGCAGAGGTGGTGGGTTGCCCATGAGTGAGTACTGTCGCTTACACTGTATTCCAGAGGAAGAGAGGAGAAAAGAGAAAGTTTCCATTTGGGGAGTGCGGGATTTGACCCTCCACACTATTTTTTTCACCATTGCTCATATGTCTAGGAGCTTTGCTCCTCACATGGCCCTTCAGAGCTACTTTCAGTATGCCATAGAGTGTACTGAGCCTCATGTTTTTAACTGGGCAGATGCAGTGCTCCGTAGTTTGAAAAGGAAGTTCACCAAATGCAGGCGAGGTGACCTGAAGAAATTCAGGTACGGGTCTTTGTTGGTGTCCTTATTTCTCGAGAGGGTTCCATTACTGAGGCTACAAGTTGAGTGGGATTTACCGGCCCCAACAGATCCAAGAATGTTGAGATTGTGTCAGCTCATGGCCCGGCACATAGCGAGACCAATTATCAATTATGATGATACCTTCTTTGACTGGTTGCGACCACAGATGTTGATGGTCGACGATTATGCTTATGCCAGGTTGGATTTTCGAGGAGATCCGGACTTGGTCCTACCCGAGGGTGCTCAGTGGGGGGAACTTGGTATCATATGCAAAATATACCAAGTGTTGAATAGAGTTACTAATCTTCTTCTTATGCTTCTTATGTAGGTATTTGGCCATCACCATGGTTCTGGAATGGATTGAAAGGGAGCACGAAGAAGATGATGCCATTGCCGAAAATCATCTGGCCACCGTTGCCGCTTTAGGAGACTATGGTCTTCTGAAATTCTTTCATATCCCGGGCATGAGGGCCCAAGTCAGGTTATTGGAGTACCTTGTGCATATGTGGGATCCTAATCAGCAAGTATTCCATGTAGGGGTCCACACATTGTCCTTGGATATTGAGGACATTTACTTTTTGACAGGACTGTCATGGCATGGGTACCACACGAGCTTGACCGGTAGCAGAGGTGGTGGGTTGCCCATGAGTGATTATTGTTGCTTCCACTATGTTCCAGAGGCAGAGAGGAGCAAAGGGAAAGTAGCCATTTGGGGAGTGCAGGATTAGACCCTCCACACTATTTTTTTCACCATTGCTCATATGGCTAGGAGCACTGCTCCTCACATGGATCTTCAAAGCTACTTTCAGTATGCCATAGAGTGTACTGAGCCTTGGGTTTTTAACTGGGCAGATGCAGTGCTTCGTAGCATGAAGAGGCAGTTGACCAAATGTAGGCGAGGCAACCTGAAGCAATTCAGGTACGGATATTTGTTGGTGTCCTTCTTTCTCGAGAGGGTTCCCTTGTTGAGGCTACAGGTTGAGTGGGATATACCACCTCCAACAGATCCAAGAATGTTGAGGTGGTGTCAGCTCATGGCCCGACATGTGGCTAGACCATTTATCAAATATAATGATACCTTCTTTGACTGGTTGTGACCACAGATGTTTATGGTCGATGATTATGCTTATGCTGGGTTGGATTTTCGACGAGATCCGGACTTGGTCCTGCCCGAGGGTGCTCAGTGGGGGGAACTTGGTAAGAAGTACACATTTTTTTCTTTTTAAATGTTTTTGTGAATTTTATCATATGCAAATGTTTTTTATATGTTCGTCCAAAGACTAAATACAAAATTTGTTTTTGATGACACAGATGTGAGACCTTACCGACCTCTTGGTACTTCTCCTATTCAGTGGCGAGGAGAGGTGGCTCCAGTGCCATGATGGGACGCCGAGGATTATGAAGCGGTGGAACAAAACCTAGAGGGTTTGACAGCATATATTCTAGACATGCCTCTTGGAGAGGTTCCACGACGTTATCAGCATCATACAGTAGGAGTGTTAGAGTCCATTGGCCGACTTCTTCGTAGGGTTGCCCAGGCAGTCGTGTGTTACCGTGAACGTCATCCATGATGTCACTTTGTAGAAGCTATGAGCTTCAGATTTTGACATTTTGGTCCTCAGACAAAACGTTTTTGTAAAAACTTTTTGATCGTTATATATACATACAACTTCTACCTGTTTATCTTGTGTTGTGTGAAAATGGATGTGATTGATTTATAAATGATCCAAATGTCTATCTAATACATAGTTAGCCAATGCATCAATTAATGTATTTAGACATCTAGGAATATGTTGATATTCAATATAATCAAAATAACATTCCAAGAGGTGAATTCGCAAATACACCCGTAACAAAGTAGGACTTCGAATAGTATAGACATTACTTAACTGTAGTACTACAAGCTGGGAATCAAGTCGCACAACCAAATGATAGATTCTGAGCGAGATAACATCAATCAACAATTCGATAACGGTTCTATACTCTACAATATTGTTGGTCACACGACCGAGACACACACCTCGTAAGGAGATAAGTTTGTTTGTAGGGTCGTAAATTACCCATGCAGCGGAAGCAAGGTTCTGAGTACTAGGGCTAGTGCCATCAGTGAAGCCAATATAGGGTAGCGAAGACTCCGACATCTGGAAATCAAACACAATGTCACATAAGGGTAGAGACCAGATAACGACAAAAGCAAGCTACAGTAACACACAAGAAGTATGATACAATAAAAATACAAGTACTCGTGCACAAGTGATTTTATGCATAGTACTTCTTCAAGTACAACCCATTCTTGGGTTCACTCAAAGGGATACCGTCATAATCTACTAACTCATCAGACCCTTTTTCCAATACTCATCTAACGATATAAGGACCTCGCCACATGGCTTTGAATTTTCCATCTCCTATCATATCTTGATCTTGTTCATAGAGGAGAACGAAATCTCCTTCGGAGAAAATGCGAGGCTTGACATGTTTTTTGTATTGGGCCTTGACACGTTTTTTCTGAGATTCTATGACTAGGGTAGCATCGCGTCGAGTTTCGTCTAATCGCATAAGATACAATAGACGTTCTTCCTCACCGGAAGTGTTTGGTAGGAGTTCAACAACTAGTTTTAAAGAGGGTATCTCGCATTCAATCAGGAGAATGGCTTCCAAACCATAGACTAACCGGAAAGGTGTAAACCCAGTAGCGGACTTGACAGATGTCCAATAAGCCCACAATGTCGAAAACAACATTGTGTGCCAACTTGTTTTCTGAATCCCTATCATTCGTCGGAGCATAGTTATGAGAACTTTGTTAATTGCTTCGACTTGGCCGTTGGCTTGTGGGTAACAGGGCATCGAGTTTTCATGGCAAAGACCCAACTTTTCAGTAAGTTCGGACATCATGAAGTTTCTAAAGTGGCTACCGTGATTAGTGACGATAGCCCGGGGAACACCAAAATGAGCTATGATGTGATTAAAAATGAATAATGTTGTGGTCTTTCCAGTGTTGTCAAATGTCGGCATCGCCTCGGCCCATTTCGTAAAGTAATCGATGGCTACAATAATGTATCCATGCCCCCCGGTCGAGTGAGGTTGACATGTCATGAAATCGATGCCCCATTTCGCAAAGGGACGAATGGAGACCACAGGGTGAACAGGAGTGGGATGTGACTGTATCTTATTATTATAGGTCTGGAAAGCATGGAATTTTTGAACGGCGATGATGTAGTCGTTAAATAAAGAAGGCAAAAAATACCCTGCTCGTAAGATCTTTTGGGCAGTAGCATACCCAGACATATGACCACCACAAGCTCCAGAATGGAAATCATTTAGAGATTTTTCGGCTTCGTCGAATGTGAGGCAGCATCGAAAAACAGAGTCAATCCCCCAAGGATAAAGAGTATCCCTGAGGATAATATATTGGCGGGCTTGGTAGCGTGTTCAACGTCAGTCAGTAGTAGACAAAGTTGGCCAAAAATTATGGGTTTGGAGATATATGATGATATCACCATACCAAAGATCAGCAGTATTGATGAGGAAAAGGGATTCATCGGGTAATGAATTAGCTGCTACATTTTTCGTTTCAGAATAGGGAAAGTTGCATATCAACTTAGAAAACACTAAGGACTTCTTGGACTTGGCACGTTCGAATTCCAAGTCAAAATCCTGGAGTATCATAATCCATTTGGAGTATTTTCCCCCTAGCAATTGACGGGTGAGAATGTGTTGCATAGGGTTGCAGTTAGAAATCACTGTAGTCTTGTGTGAGAGGATATAGTTCCGGAAGCGTTGGACGGCTTGGAAGGCAACCAAGGCCAGCTTTTCAACATGTAAATACTTGATTTCAGTAGGCATTAGACTTAGACTCAAGTAGTAGATAACATGTTCGTCGTTAGCATCATCCTCTTGGACGAGAACCATACCAATGGTGTAATTCGAGGCAGCAAGGTAGAGGAAATAATCACGACTGTAATTGGGGGGAAAGAGAAGCGGAGCACATGTTAGGGACAATTTCAAAGTGTTGAAAGAGGTGTTGGCAATGGTATCCCATACGATCTAAGACCCCTTTTTTAGGAGCCGTGTAAATCCACAAGTTATCTCGGAATAATTTGGAATAAAACGATGAAGAAAGTTTGTTTTCGCCTGCAAACTTTGTAACTGGCGAAGTGTATAAGGAGGAGGGAGATTAAGGATCACCTCAACCTTTAAAGGATCCACCTAGATCCCTTGACGCGAAACAATAAAACCTAGAAGTCAATTGGATTCCACGCAAAAAACTCACTTATGAGGATTCAAACGTATACGGTAGAACTGACAACGGACGAAAATGGCTCGGAGGTGGGTTGGATGATCGACTCGGCTCACTGAGTGAGCAGGTAAATCATTCAGATATGGTTGAGTGATGTGCTTGATATCATGGAAAGCATAAGACATAGTGCGTTGAAAAGTGGCACCAACGTTCTTGATACCGAAAGGGAGTTTTCGATAGGCAAAAGTACCCCAAGGACAAATAAAAGCAGTCTTATGTTGATCCTCAGGAACAATGTTGATTTGATTATACCCGAAGAAACCATCCATCAGAGAGAATATTTCACTTCCGTGCAATCGTCGACAATCTGATTGATGAAAGGGGTAGGAAAGTTGTCTTTGGGACAAGAATTTTTTATATCCCTATTATCAATGCATACACGAATTGTTCCTTGTTTCTTGTCGATCGGGACAAGATTAGAAACCCAGTCAGTGAGAGCCATCGGGTAAATAAAGCCGGCTTTGAGAAGTTTCTCGACTTCGAGCTTGATAGCAACTGCTTTATGTGGGTGAACTGGACGAAGGCTTTTCCAGATGGGTTTAGCATCGGGGTACGTCTTGATCTCATGTATCACAATGTCGGGGTCGATACTCGACATTTCTTTGTAGCTCCAATCGAAGATGTCACGAAACTCTTTGAAAAGGGATGTATAGGTGATGATTTCGTCAGAAGAACACGAAGCTCCGATATGGACATTTTCTACAATCCCAGGTTTGACAGATATGTCGAGGGGAATAGTGGGCGAGATATTGCTTAAGTTCCCTTCAGAAAATACATCGTGTGCAGACTCGGGAACGATTGAGATGATGACAACAGTCGATAGGGTCGAGATCCGTTGGTAGTTCTCAATGGTATGTTGCTCCAGGAAGAGTATGGAACGATGATGTCCATCGTCCCAAGGGGTTTCCTCCATGATAGACATGATCATCTCATCTTTGGTAAAAATGACACGCCAGTGATCTGGAGATAACTCACCAAGAGAGGGGGTAGAAGGGGTTGCCGATTGAATGGCCCGATAGGAGGATTCGACCGGACTTAACAACATTTCGTCACTGTAATGAACATGATCTCCAGGTTCAATTACTATCCATGGGTCATGAGATGCAGGAATGTCGTGAATCAAGGTGGATATCATATTGATTGAAGTAATGAATGAGCATGGAACATCGGGCGGTGGAATGGGGAAAGTACCCATTAACGAAGAGTATTTTAAAAGGCCTACACCGATGTTCTCATAACCTGGTGTGGTTTTAGTGATGAACGATACATTGCCATTACGGGTATCGGAATTAAAGAAGGCTAATTGGTCAACAGTGACTACCTTCCCTTGATGTGGGAAACGTGCCACACGGAAAAGGGTCGACACAACTACGCGCATGGAATCGATCCAGCTGCGCCCAAGAAAAAGATTGTAATCAAGGGGAGCGTCAAAGACTTCCACTTTGACTTGGATCGTTTTTCCTTCTAACATGATGGGAAACGAAGAAAGGACACCGTAGGGCTTAAAATCGGAGCCATTGAAGGCTTTGAGAGTGTTCTGGGATTCATTCAAAGAGGGATTGCCAATGGCTTTCCAACAGGTAAGAGACATAACACACGCCGAGGCACCCTCATCGATAACGGTTTGAAAAATGTTTTTGTCAGAGACAATCACTTGGATATGGAATGCGAGTTGAGGGGGTAACCTTGGAATGTGATCTTCCAAGTCAAAAATTATTAAATTTGTATCCGTCGAATCGATTCCACTGATAGCTTTCAACAATGTCTTTCATTGTGCGGGACAAATTTGAAGGAATTCGAGGGCTGACATCGCAGAAGGTGCTTGGGCCAGGTATTCAATAATGTTGTAGTTCTGGGCAACACGAGCATGAGGATTAAAAGACAATTTCCAAACAACGCCCTTTGGGGGAGGTCGAAAAATTGTGTCAAGGCTCGGTCGTTCGAGATGAAGAGGACCATTGGTAGGTGGAGTCGCGGGAGAGGGTTGTACCAAGGAAGGAGGTAGGTCATCAACCTTCTCTTTAGAGGGAGAATAATATTTGGCTCGAGTGGTGAGTGCAATGTCGTTTTTCTTTAAATCGTCGGTACACATCAATACATAGGATGTAGTAGAAGATGAGGGTTGGTCATGAATGACCAACTGAGCCTATTATTGAGACAGGAAGGGTTGGGACAAAACGGCTGGAGCAGGTGGTTTTGGAGCTCCTTGAAGGAACTTAGTGACCTCAGTGCGTCGTGGACAATCCTTCGTGTAGTAATCATCACCACAGATAAGACAAGGGTATCGAGGTTTGTGGTTATCCCGATAGTCAACAAGTGTAGTTTTGGTTCGCTCTTCTTGAGAAGTATTTTTGTCCTCCTTATTCTTACCCCTTCCCTTTTTGGATTTGTTTTTACCGGCTGGGGTAGATTGAACTGCATTTACCTCAGAAGTCTTGCCGGTGGGAGGGGCAGGAGACAGAGCATTTTTAACATTAGAAGAAGCAGGTTTTGGGTTGGTGCTTGAGGTGGAATATGGTTGGGCCTGGAAAGTGCCAATCAAACCGTCGACTGCATGCGAAGCAGCTGGAGTAGTTGAAGTGGCGGAAGTGGAAGGACGAGGTAAGTCAGGTAGTAAGTTGTAAAGGGTACTCGTTTGTGAGTAAATGAGGTCAAGGTATTGAGCATGACTTATGGCCTTCTCTTCCATGACTACTCCACCCATGGCGATGTCACGAATGATGTCGTTCACAAAATATTTGGTGAACCATTCTGCCAGCAACTGATTGAGGAGTACGAGTTTGATGAGACGTCATCTTCGTTGCCACTCATGAATGTTATCAGATATATGAGTGGCTTTGTTTTGTTTGAAAGAACTCAAAATATTGGTCCATGTTTCATAATGAATTGGTAACTGTTAGTGTGTGAGGAAATCCATAGGTAGGGTGTTGAAGTCAGCGAAGAAACCTTGTGGCAATTCTATGTACCACTTCGCAGCAGAACTTGTGAGGGTTCATTGAAAAAGACGTAAACGAATAGAGTCATCCATCAATGAGTTGGATGAACACCAGAGGTGAAAATTCATGACGTGATTGTTCGATTCCTCTCCCACTTTTCCATCGAATTTAGGGATGTTCGATGGTAGCTTGGCTAGTATAATAGGCCATTAGGGAGAGTGATGAATTGGATCATTTAAAATCCTTGACAAATATGGAAGATCCAAAGTGGCCAAGAAGGGTAACTGTTGATTCACCTGCGAGTACTGGTGGCTTTGGGGAGGAAGCCTCGTCGGCAAAACAGTAGGACCATAAGCAGTCTGCATATAATGTGAAGACCCAGGCAGATTCGGTGGTGGTTGGAGAGGATAGTAGCTCATGGGATTGTATCCTGGAACATGGACATGAGTTTGAGCAGTCGAGCCCCAAATGGGATTGAACGTACCTGGATATGGTTGGCCTATACTAGGGGGTATCACAGATGCAGTCGAAAATTGCTACCCCCCAGTCGATTCAGGAGGATGTTGTATCAGATGATTCCAATACTAGGCCAAGGACGGAGGTATGTTTTGTTCAAAAGGTGGGGTTGGTACTCCTATCGAAGGTGGTGTACCAATTGGGGGAAACTTTCCAATTGGGGATTGTGTTCCAATTGGGATTTGCGTTCCAATAGGAATTTGCCCACTGAGAGGGGGTTGAGTCATGCCACCTTGGTGAAATTGTCCACCGATGGGAATCTGGTAATTTGGTGTGAATGAAGGAATAGTGCCACTAGGATTAAGACTGCTTATGGAGGACGAGAAAGGTCCTCCGAAAGGAAATTGAGGGAGTGTCAGAATAAAACTGGGAAGAGAGTGCCCATAAGAAGAGGGACCACCAGGAGAGATGGATGGGGTTTGTGTAAGAGTGGTAATGGAAGCATTCAACGCATGATATCCATGTGGTAGTGTTGGGGTGACGCTGGGCGTTCGCCGTGTGTTGATGTGGGTGAGACTAACCACGGTAATCCCAGTGTGAACACTTGTAGTATTTGTATGATGGGCCATTTCGATAGGGATTTTCAAGATGTGGTCAGATTGTGGGGTGTTTGTACCAGGAAAATAATAGGAAATACTAAACGGTACTGACTCTAGACTAGAGATTTTGAAAATCACAGGTGAGATGATTTCAAAAATCATAGGTGATCCTGGACCAAAAAGGTCCCATCGAAAAACGCTTGTAGACCAAAACGGATCTTGGCCTTCTATGCCTGTAAAGGGTCCAACCGATGATCTATAAGACACAACAACTAAGTCTCCGGAAGAATTCAGTCACATAAATGGTCGCTCAGAATTGGGATGAAGTTGAAAGTCCTCTCGAGTATTGGTAATTCAGAAATGGTCTAGAGAGTCAGTTCATTCCACTTGTGGCGTGGTAACGTCTTAGACTTCACTCTGCTGAGGAGAGCCCTTAGGTGAACTTGTAGGCAAGGGTTGAGAACCATCCAGATGCTCTGGAGATAAAACCTGCATTCTACGTGAACGAGATGGAGGAGATATTGTAAATGAGTGACAAAACTTATGAAGAAAAAAAATGTATGGTCAACTTTGGTAAACAAACAACACGCACTAGTAAACAAAATCTAGGAAGCAACACCAAGAAAACAAGATCTTCTAATTCTGAAGTCACTAGTTGGTGATGAAATCCAATGTCACAACAACGAGATGAGAAGGAGTTGGGTTAGGGTGGAAAAGTTACGCTGACGACCTACTTAACAGAATTACACCCTGGTGCAATCTCCCACACATAATCGTGGGTATACCCTCCAAGGAGCCTGAGTGAGTTTGGCCAACGTCGATTCCAGGTATCGTGAATACTTTCCCCTTCACAGTCACCTTGTGTAAGACCCTAGAAAGATAGGTCGCTAAGGTTACCACCGACAACAATAAATCCTGGGGGGATAGTCGAGAGTCTGATCCACACGCAAGGGCAGGGTATATAGCCCGAAATCAACTCAAAAGGCTTCCACTCATCATTGTGGGTATACCTCCAAGTGATCCCCATAATACATGTAATCTCTACACCAATATCAACAAATCAAGGTGAGTAACTCTGTCAATATCAATGCGACCTTGTGTTTGACCCTTGTGTGAGAAGGGCTTCCCAGGACAAGATGTTGTAAATGGAATTTGACACTCCTTAACACAAGATGCTATTATTTCTTTTGTTCTTTGGAGAGTGTATCTCTCTACCTATTCC
This sequence comes from Picea engelmannii, assembly GCA_009831015.1. Lineage (NCBI taxonomy): Eukaryota > Viridiplantae > Streptophyta > Pinopsida > Pinales > Pinaceae > Picea > Picea engelmannii. Next base: position 514,351 of record ML785282.1, read on the forward strand.
AAAGCGCTAGCCTAGCTAAATATTGGTGTAATAGATCCCTAGAAAAGAGTTACTAGTTAAATTTTACAATTGTGCAGTGTTATTAAGAGTTGTTGTTACTCAAAGGAAGTGGAGATGAAACTGATGTTGTATGAGACTCTGACCCAACGATGCATGGATAAGAATGAAATATATCATTTTTTGTTCAATGAATCCTATGTACGGGAGAGAAAGAGAATTTTTCTGGATCAACCTTGAACTACAATACACAATTTCCTTTAAAATGCAATTGCAATGAATCACGCAAAAATAACAATTCTCTATTGTTTCTTTTTCAATAATTTCAACAATTGATTTTCAATACTTTTGAACACGAAAATGATTTTGAAAGAAAAATGTTGTTCACTTTTCAAAAAGGACCTACACCATGATGGTGAGAGTGAAGAAAACAAAAAATTAATGAACAAGAAATGGACAAAAACCCAAACCAATCTTTCAATGGAAACAAAAATAACAAGCAGACCAAACTAGTCTTTTCAATTACATGAGAAAAATGATCTTTCAAATAATGAGCAAATGATGAAGACAAAGAAGCTCAACTTTCAACCGATCACCAATTCTTAACCAAACAAGCACACTCAGATTCCAAAATCAGAGAGTATATCTTTGCAGAGAAAAGTCAAGAAATGAAATTCAAGAAAAATGGATAGGAAGAGCCTTCGATTTCCTAAGACTGTTCATGCACAAAATCTGAGGAAAAAAAAACATCAACTAATGATCCAAGAAGCTCTTTTCAGGCACCCATACTGATCTGGGCAGCTGATCATGCAAAATTCTTAAAGCCAAAATTTTGAAAAAGAGGGTTCGCAGGCTAACAATATTACACAGTGCGAGAATGGGTCATTATCGCAGGCCAACTTTGAGCAGAGTGCGAGAACCTCACACTGGACCTAAGATCAGGGTGCAAACTCAATCTATTCTCGCAGGCCACTGCGGAGTGCAGTGCGAGAATATCTGAAACTAATCAAATTTTTGGAAAAAGACAAAAAATTTAAAGAGGCCTCTGGATCCATAGGGTCTATCAGGGTATCCTGAAGACTCAGAGATTGATATGAATGGAGAAAGGTAAGTCAAGAGAAAATGTCCAAGGAAAAACACCAAAAACCACAAATAAAATGGGTTATCTCCCCAGTACGGTCGCCAATTTTGTTATCAGACTAATCAGTAGGTGTGGACACTAACAGGTCTCCCTAGATCCACCTGGATCTAGAACAAAATAGGACAAGACATGACTCTTTCCCTAAGTTTTGACCATTGAATTAGCTAGTAGGGAGGAACAAGTAACATACCTTTGTATCGCTTCCTAGGGTCTCTGTTGCTCCCGCTTCGCTCCAACGCTCTCGTGAGGTCAAGACCAAGACAACACAAACCAACCAAAGTAAAGATAGAAAAATATATTCAATTGTCAACTTATGTGTATGATCAAGGAATTACACAATAAAGTGAGAATGACTTTATGGGAAAAGGACATGCCACTGTATCATATTAATCGAAAGTAGAAGATACAACCTCATCGCCTTGATGTCGCAAGCTTCCTTTCGATGGCTCTTGGCTCCAACACACACACCCTTGCTCGATCCTTGTATGAAGAAGATCCAATTCCTCTTGATAGACTTTCTTGAGTCTCCAAGCTCTTATTCCAGCTAGGTCCTTCACACAATTCTTTCACCAATTCTCCAATGAATCTTGCTTAACATTTTCCATGAGAATTCCATCAATATATAGGAGAGAATGAGATGGTTACTTGGATAAGAATGATCCCATAATATCAGGGGAACCAATAAAAGGATAACCATTCGAATTCCAACCCATTCTTCTAGAATATTCCCTTCTAGAACCATCTAGACTTCATCTTTTTCCAAGCTTGAAAGCAATTTCTCACCCTAGCTATGTAGCACAGTGCAAGAAGTTTGCACCCTAGATGAAGGCAGCCTGCGAGAATGGGTCATTCTAGCACCCTAGGATATTAGCAACCTGCGAACTCTCTTCAAAAGTAAGTTTTCTGGGAAGAGATGAAAGTCACTTTTCTCAGGAGAAAGTTCTTATGAGGAGCCTGAGTACACCATCAAGAATGACCAAAATCATGGGTAACAGTGTGGCATGAAATGAAGCCCCTAAATATACTACCCAAGACTCATAAATATTATCTATAGAAAGAATCAAAGCATCTTGTAACACATCACCTGTTACATTTGCTTCCTGATTTCTCTCTTGTTGTCCATGTCTTTGTTTCTTTGGAGCTCTGCAGTCTTTCTTCATATGTCCTTTCTTCCCACAATTCCAGCACTCTATCTTTCCAAGTCTGGATTTGGATCTTCCCTTCCTAGAATTCCCACAGTTCCTGAAATCCTTTCCTCTATCCTTTTGTCTTCCCCTGTTCAATGCATTTCTTGATGTCTCACTTGTGCTTTTCCGTCGCATTTCCTCACTAAGGATAACACCAAAAACAACATCAAATTTTAAAGTATTTGAACCAGAGACAGAGTTACTTACAACCATGACCAAGTCGTTCTAGCTTTCTAGCAATGAGCACAAGATTAGAAGAGCCTTGACCTCATTATCAAAGTCCACTTTTACAGAACTTAGTTGATTAGTAACCGTATTAAAATCATTTAAATGATCTGCAACAAACCCACCTTCTGACATCTTCATATTAAATAATCTCTTCATTAGAAATACCTTATTGGATGGCGAGGGTTTTTCATACAATTTGGCCAATGTGTCCATCAAACCCTTCGTTGTGTTTTCTTTGGAAATATTGAAAGCCATTGACGCTGCCGGGCTTAGCCGTATCTTTCCTAGAGACTTTCTGTCAAGAATCTCCCATTCTTCATCATTCGTAGCCGTCAGATTCTTTTATATTCTGCCCAATGGTAGGAATAGATCCTTATTATATAAATAGTCTTCCATCTGTAACTTCCATAACTGGTAGTTTTGGCCATTAAATTTCTTGACCCTAAACTTTCCATCTTACGACATTGCTCCCACTCGAACCAGGAACCCTCTTTTCTTGTGATTTACCTTTCGCTATGATACCATTTGTTAGAAAAACAAGATCGTGGAGCAATAAAATAAAACAAATGTGGAAACAAAACACAGAAGATACACAATACAATAGAGACACATATTTATGTGGTTCACCTAGTGTGGGCTACATCTACCAGAGAAATTGCCACATCCTTCCTTTATTATTATCCAACATATGAAGGGATACAACCTACAACAATTCTGTTGTAACTTTCTCTTCTTTCTCTCACAGTCTCCTATCTCAGAATACAATATTCGACATCAACCATAGCTGCAATACATTTCCCTCATAAAAGAGGGTTACCTTCTAGGGAAAAAATCCCTAACATAATCTCTATCGTTAGATCTGTGACCTTATAATGAACAGTCCAGATTTACAATGAAATTACAATATACATTTACAAGGCAATTTTTCCATCGAGGGCTTCCCCCCGAACCCCCGCTGGGGGCCCGCTTGCCCCCAGCCAGGGGGATAGCCCCCCCGGACCCCGCAGAGGGGGTACCCTCCCCTCTGCACTCTTCCACATGGAAGAGAGTACATACTTCCAATGTGTAAATACTTCATGGGGTATAAACACAAATGAAAGTAAAAGATCTCTGAATCAGGAAGATAATCAAGCTCCACAACCAACAGATGATGTTGGCACATATTGATGAGTCATAGTTGATGAGTACTTGACACATGATTGGTACATACTTGGTACATGGTTGGTTGAACTTGTTTATGGTACAGGTTGATTACATATTTTTTGGTACAAGTTGGTGCATGGTTGATGCACTTGTTTATGGTACAGGTTGAGGTACAGGTTGATGCATGGTTGATGAATGGTTCAGGTTATTGGTACAATTTGTTTGGTACAGTTTTATTGGTACTGGTTTACAGTGATAGTTTGACAGTGCTTCCATAAATCTACTTCTACTTCAGGGCGGCTGGACGGAGCAAGGACAGGTTGTTGTAGCCACCTTCCAATTGTAGCTGGAGAACATAGGGGGTTGTAGCCTCCTTCTAGTTGTAGCCATAGAATTGGGGAGTTGGAGCTTCCCTCTTATTGTAGCCTGAGAAACTAGGGTGTTGGAGCCTCCTTCTAGTTGCAGATGGAAAATAAAGGAAGTTGGTGCTTCCAATGAATGTAATTCTTCAAGACATATAAGATAAAGCATTCTGTGGTTTTCTCCCGATTTGGGTTTCCACATAAAACACTGGTGTATTGTGTATGTGTGTGATTGTTCATTTCTTATTGCTCATTATTGGATAATAATTCTACATTGATATAACACTTGGATTATTTGGAGAAAAAGGATTATAATTACCCTATTACTGATTCACCCCCCTCTGAGTAATCCAACAGCTATGCAACGAAAAATGGTAGGAGTGCTCAAATATTGGGTGTGACTCTTTCAGTGTCTTGCAAACATTGTAGTTTGTTATCATGACACACATTCAACACTACAAAGATAGATTCCATGGCTTTCATATTATTGGATGTATATGTGTATTGAGGGTGTTAGCCCCAATTTTGAACTATAAACATCATATTTTTTTAAAATATATATAAAAATAGGGCTCTTCGGCTTTACTTATGTTACAATGTGAACACTGAGAATGTTTTATTTGCTTTAGTTATGTGAAAAATGCCAATCTAAAATGAAATTAGCATATGCATCAGATACATAATTAGAACTCCTAAGTATGTGATGATAAGTAATAAAATCAAACTGTCATTCTAAAAGGCATACCCATAGGAATCGTCGGAGTAACGTAGGGTGACGCACATGGTAACAGTCATTCAATTGACATACTACTAACTGGGAATCTTGGAGAACCTCCAAAGAATGAATACCATGTGAAGTGGAATCACTTAAAATTTCTATAACAACGCTATATTCAACCACATTATTCGCGGATGGCCCTAGGAATACGCCACCTGAAGACACCAGTAGACCCTCAGGTGATTAAATAACCCAAGCAGTGGAAGCCAAGTTATGTGTATGATGACTAGATCTGTCTGCTAATCCTAAGTAGACTGAAGACTCTGTTGACATCTGCCTGAAGAAATTAAACAAAATAAATTAGAGACAAGAACAACAACATGGAGGAAAAGGAATAATAGCCAACACACTATTATTCACTCCAATATAGTACAATGGGTGATGCCACCTCATAGAGAGATTTGCTCTAGATCCTAAAATCATGCATGATGACTAGGCTAGGAAATCTTAACTAACTCATTAGTCATCACTTGAGGATATATTACTAATATCCTAAATGAATAATACAAATATAGGTGACAATTTAGACTTAGTGATTGGTAAAGTTAAGCCATAGGCTAACAATCCCCCCCTCAATCACAAGTCTGATCAATAATACCAGCAATAAAGAATAAACTGGTATCAATTCCATGTCTTCATATTGAAACTCTTGTCCTGAGCCTCAATGAAGAACTGCCTGAAAAACCGCCAATTTGGATGTTGAGCATGTTCATTTGAAATGAACTGGAAGAGAGCTGAGATATGGAAGTGAACAACTGCAATATCTGAACATTTCCTGATTGCTTGACAATTTGATCATTTTTCCAAGTATTTTAGCTAGACGAATTTGATGCCTTCTGCTAATTGGTGAACATGTAGTATCACCACTCTACTATCAGTGTATCACTGAAAGTGCTCTCTGAATATGTGGTTTGGGATGACCACTAACCAATTGATACCATGTATCTGATGGTTTTTGGATAACCACTAACCAATCTTGACAATTTTAGGTGTCCAACAACATCCCAATGTATCATGTGTATGATTCAATTTCAAGTCATTGAACCATAATCTTGCCAAAATATACCATCTCTGGAAAATCTCACAATGTGATCATGTGAGCCAGGATGGATGCAAATTGTTTACTTAATGTAAACTCCAATCTGATGAGAATGAACCAAGAGAAGTGAGTCAGCTTCTAGTCTGACACATCCCTGAAAATGCCTGACAACTCAATCAAATGTCATGTTGCAATGCAGAAGGATCCTCTTGTCCTCTGCTAGGTCGAATGACCATCTATGTGAGCCAAATGTCCTCATCATTGCTCTCAAAACCAAAATCAAACATCCCAATTATGTATGATTCAACTTAAACTTATTGAACCATAATTTTGTCAAACTCTGTCATCTACAGACCGCAGTTGCCCATTTGGCAAATTTCATGCCTATCTGGCATACTTGATGTTTTTTGTTGTCGAAACTTTCTGTCTGACAACCATCTTCAATTCCATAATCAATTCCCCCCTTTGTCAGCTGAAAGGAGAGACCACAAGTGGTTTCATGAACCATCTTCACTGGAATTTTGAACTCCCCCCTTTAAGGTGCATGAGAGTTACATATTTGTACTCCCCCCTTCTAGGCTCAAGAGAGTACCATACTTGTTCCATTTGAGTACAAGACAAAGTTGGCATGCATAAAAAACCACATGTTATCTCATCCCGTGAGGGCCATGCTCGAAATCTATGCCATAAGGGGACCACTTATGTGAGGTAAAAAAATGTTATGTGCTACAAGATTGATCTTTACTTGAGATTGAATTCGACGGTAAGACTTATATAATCACTTGGTTGTTGATGACCATTTCCAAGGATCAATCCACTCATAGTGAATCTTCAATCTTGTAGGTTTCTTCAGTGTTGAACATCTATCTGAAGAATGGTTATGCTTGCCACAATGCTGGCAAGGATGGAGATCAAAACACTGATTCTCCTTGTGACTAACTCGATTACAATGTTGGCACTTATCATTCTAATTCTGAACTTGAACAGGTGAAGTTGAAGCTTCTTGAAGGAATCCCGCACTTTGGAACTTGATTGGTCTGGAATAATCAGGAATATGAAAGGTAACTTCCTTGTCATATCCAAGTCCTGTTCTATTTTTTTTGTAGATGGTTTCTTCCCAAGGTCTGATGATGGGATTGGAAAGAGTATTCTGAACTTGTTTCTTTGAAATCCATGGAAGTGGGTTTACTACATGTTGATGCATCATTGAAAGGTTTTCTTCATTAACCTCAAAAGAAAATTTTTGAAATGTAGGTTCATGAATAGATTCAACTTCGTCTGAAACTGATTGTGAAGTTGTATCACTGTGTTGTTCCTTCACTGGTTGTTGATCAAAAGCATCATCATCATCATCATCATCATCATCATTATCATCATAGAGAGGGTTGTGTTGAACAAAAACTAGTTCAGAACACTTCACTGGCTGTTGATTTTTGAGATCTATCAACTCATCATTCAATAGCTGGGATAGAGATT
>ML785282.1:522067-592901 GCA_009831015.1 Picea engelmannii
AATTTCCTTAACTTCATGTGTGTTGTATTAAATGATCAATAATTATGTCAAGACTAGACATAAATCACCACATAAATCACTCATAAGAAAACCACCATCACACAAGCACAAGGTGTACCTAAGATCCCCTTATTCAATTTCGGACGGATCTAGGACACAATCACCACACAAAAAATAATGATTTTATTAATAAAAATGTTGCATGAAGCTTTCAACTAAGCTTCATTTCTCCTCATTCTACAAAATTCTCCATCCCAAAAGTGCAAACAATTTTTACAATTACCATTCTCTCTCCAAATGTCCCAACTCTTCCAAATCCCAAAGAATTTAAAATTGAGACCAAATCCTTGAATGCAAAATTAAACTAACATCAAATCTTCCTCTTTCACAAATTTTAGAAGATTAAGATGTCACTTTTTCTTATGACTCCCAAAAAGAATATTTTAATAAAATATTCTTCATATACTACTCCAATCATTCCAATAGCTTTCAGTAGATTCTTTGATTTGCTCGTTTCCATTAATTTACATTTTAAAAACTCCTTTGAATTTAACACTCTGGTTGCTAAATCTCGATTCTATGATCATATCTGAACACTTCAATGCCGAATTTATTTTGGAACACTGAAATTCCATACCTGTGTGTACGATGAATTGATGCGACCATGAATAAACAAATAAGAAGTTCACTTTCTACAATTGCTGCAAATTTTACAGTCGATACCAAAACCGGGAACTCATAGCTTTGTGAAGCATGCCTTCAATGCTAAGATCGAAGGAATCCTTTGGAAAAATATCACCACCATCGTTTTTTGCAAAATTCGTGTAAAGCAAGCTCGGCATAATCTCAACAATCTTTTCCCGTATTTTCAACGAGTCAATACACGCAGCTAACAACTGTTCTCTGGGAGCTCCACACTTCCACGCACACACGCATCAGCCAATATCCCTCCACATTCACCGCACAGTCCTCCAGCCATTTGCACCAAAGTTTATCTTGTGCAATTACCTCTGAAGCCGCTTCCTCTCCTGTTGTCGTGCATGCCGCCAGCTTCGATATTAGGTCGAACTGAATTTGGAATCAGTTTGAATAGATCCAGGCGCAAATTGTTGGGAAATTTGTGGATTGTTGGGCGTGAGAATATGTGTGAATTAATTTGCAAATGACTATTGGATTGTCAAATCTCCATCCTAGTCCAATCTCAGAAAACATGCACAGGAATTGGGACTCTAGCTAACCAGCTTGACCTCTGGAAAACAATTTTCAACCTCTCGTAATTGATTCTCCAACAAATGTGTGTTGTTTCCTCTCAAATCAGTTCAGATCTCATTTGCACTATGGTTTAGATCTCATATCCGTTCAAAAAACAGTCCTAGTGATTTTGGGCAACGATCAGTTTTGGATGGAGAGGGATCCTCCTTTTTGTTTTTTTTTGATTTGTAGGTCCTCTTTGTTTTGATTCCAGGAAGCGGGAAAAATTAACATTTTTATCTTCGAATTGACAAAATAGTAGCGTAGCAACTGATCAAGGAAATAATAATAACTTTGTTGCGTTGACGGACATTGGTTACACACACAAGAACCTTTGCACGCAATAACCCCAGGCGAAGAAATGATGAAGTCGGATCGTGGACGTAAGACAAATAAGTGTGGATCAATCTCTATGGAGAGTTCTTGCAGGCAGATTTCTAGATGTGATCATGTGGATCAAGATGTGTGCATGGATTGTTGGGTGTGCAGATGCATGTTTCTCCTTGCTTGAAATCTGTCACACCCTCCCAACCATAGACCAAGGCGCTTACAAAGCAATGGGTAAAACAGGAAAAAAAAGAATTTCTTAATATAGAAAATAGTCAACACAGAGATGTTGGTTCAAATGGATCAACCATAGTTCTTGTAGGGGATCGATTGTTGGTATATGCAGATCTAGGCCATGAGAAATGTTTTATTTATTTATTTATAGATTTTCCATGTTAAGACACATAATGCACGAGACTTAGATCTCTCTCGGCTTTTACATGAGGATCAGACAAAGGATTACATGCATTCAAGATTTATAATAGATCTGCTCACTAAAAATAAAAAAATGACCACTAAGCTGCCAAATACTTTGCACCCATGGTGAAATTAAAGAGATTTGCCAAACTTCATAAAAGTGCCACCAAAAAATTAACAAATTATTCAGAGACAAGTTTGAATAAAAAAGATATTACTTATCTTTCAGAGTATCTTAGCTCTTATTTTACTTGGCACCATCAACTGCACCACAACATTCGTTGACTCTTTTTGCTTCAAGAAAACTTTCTCATCATTAACCAATGAAAATTCGCATTGTATCAAGATATCTCCTCAACAAATTTCAGCAGGCTCTGTGATCCGAACAAATAAAAAATTTAGCAGCGTCTCCTCATTTGATCGGATTCACAACCTCAGGCTCTGATACCAATTGAAGAAATTAAACAAAATAAATTAGAGACAAGAACAACAACATGGAGGAAAAGGCATAATAGCCAACACACTATTATTCACTCCAATGTTACATATTTATAGTACAATGGGTGATGCCACCTCATAGAGAGATTTTCTCTAGATCCTAAAATCATGCATGATGACTAGGCTAGGCAATATTAACTAACTCATTAGTCATCACTTGAGGATATATTACTAATATCCTAAATGAATAATACAAATATAGGTGACAAATTAGACTTAGTGATTGGTAAAGGTAATCCATAGGCTAACACTGCCAACCAAGGGAAAAATCAATAAGCAAGATGAAGAAAAAAATAAAAGGAAAAAATATATACACTAAATTACATTAGTATACAAAGAGTTATGCCCAATATTGGGGTTCAAACGTAATATATTTTCAAGTAGAGCCCATTCTCGGGCTCAACCAACATGTTCCCTTCATAATCTTCTAATTCATAGGTTCCTTTTTCTAAGACACATCACATGATCTAGGGACCATGCCAGATGGGTTTGAACTTGCCTACCCCTAGTGGTTCTTTGGCTTGATCATATAAAAGTACCAAGTCACCCTTAGCATACAATCGACGATAGCCAAACTTATCGTATTGGACCTTGACATGTTTATTATTTTCTTTCATAGTCATAGAGGCACCTCGATGATGCTCATCAAGGCTCTCTAGGTGCACGAGGTGTTGTTCGAGATCAAAAGTGTTAGGTAGGAGCATAACTTATAATATAAGAGAAGGGATTTTTCATTCAATAGATAATATCGACTCCACACAGTGTACTAACTAGAGAGGAGAAAAATCAATGGTAGTCTTGACCAAGGTTCGTTATGCCCAAAGTGTGGGATATAGCATGATATTCCAATCACATTTTCTCTGGTTGAAAATTTTATGCAAAATGGTCTTGAGAGACTTGTTTATAGCCTATACCTATCCATTTTACTGGGGCTAGTAAGGGGAAGAACAACCATGTTTAAACCCCAATTTTGGTGTTATCTCTTTCATCATTTGATTCTAAAAGTGACTCCCATGATCAGTGACAATATCACTCGGGATTTTGAATCTAGCGATAATTTGATTGAATATGAGGAAGGTGACAGTCTTCCCATTAAACTTAACTATAGGCATGGCCTCGAGCCACTTAGTAAAGTAGTCTATGACAATGATAATATGTTGATTCCCCCCAACCAAAGTTGGGTTGAAATACACAAATTCCACCCCCACTTGGTGAAGGGACCGATTGTAATGACTAGATGGAGAGGGGCTAGATGCGAGTGCATTTTTCGAGTGAACACCTAACAAGGGTGACAATTCTTAACCTCTTCAATGTAATCCTTAAAGATAGACGACCAAAAATAACCGGATCGCAAAATTTTCTCGGCTGTCACAGGCCCGGATAGATAACGAGCACAAGCCCCACTGTGAAAATCATTTAGAGCTAACTCAACTTCTTCATGAGTTAAAAAATGACGTAATATATTGTATACTCCTCAATGATACAAAGTGTCTTCAACTATAAGGTAACTCTTAGATTGGTATCGTATACGTCGTTGGTCATCTCACGAGAGATGCTGAGGGAACTTAAAAGTTTGAAGATAAGGAACAATGTCTCCATACCAGGGGTTAGATGATGAGACAAGGAAAATGTGTTCATCTGCAAAAGAATCAACATGAATAACATCCTCGTCTAATCATGGGAATTCATATATTAACTCTACAAAGACTAGTGATTTCTTGGAAATCGATATCGAATTCTTGTAAAATGACAATCCATTTATTGTATTTTACCCCTATTATACGCCTGGTAAGGACATATTGAAATGGATTGACATCGACAACCACAGTAGTTTTTCAAAGCAATATATAATGGCATAATCTTTGGACTACATGAAAGACAACCAAAGCTATCTTTTCAACGTGACAATATTTGAGTTCAAGACCAACTAAGTTTTGACTAAGATAGTAGATGACGTGCTCATGGAGCTCATCATCCTCCTCAACCAAAACCATACCAATCGTCTCTTCAGATGCAATGACATAAAGAAAGTAATATCTATTGTAGTCATGAGAATTCAACAAAAGCTTCGATACCAAGGATTTCTTCAAAGCATCGAAGGATTCCTAGGCTCGCTCATCCCAAATAAAAGGGGTGTCCTTCTTCAAAAGATGCATGAAACCCATAGTAATATTGACATAGTTCACTATAAACTGACGTAAAAAGTTAGATTTCCCCTGTAAACCTTGAATTTGTCGAATAGTGCACGGGGGAGCCAATCAAAGTATTGCCTCGACCTTTAACGAATATACCATGATCCCAGTCTCAAAGACTACAAATCCTAGAAGACATCTAGACCTAACACAAAAGATACATTTATGAGGGTTCAATCGGATGCGATAATGAAAGCATATTTCAAAAAATAGTCAAAGGTGCTTAGGTTGATCCACTCTCTTACGAGAGTGAGTAGCAAGATCATCAAGATAAGCCTCGACTATATGCTTAATATCATGGAATGCGAAGGTCATAGCATGTTGGAAGGTTGCTCCAACATTTTTAAGGCCGAAAGGAATCTTCCGGTGTGCAAAATTACCCCAAGGAAAAATACATGTCATCTTATGTTGATCCTCAAGTTTAATTTGAATTTGGTTATACCCTAAAAATCCATCCATAAAAGAAAAAACTCCGCTTCTCGCACACTCGTCGATAATTTGATCAATGAAAGGTGTCTGAAAGTTGTCCTTAAGACATGATATTTTCAGGTCACAAAAATCCATGCATACATGGATGGTTCCTTGCTTCTTACTCACAAGAACGGGATTGTATATCCATTCAGTCAAGGGAACCAGGTAGACGAAGCCAACATTGAGAAGTTTCTCTACCTCTTCCTTAATAGCAGGGGCCTTCCAGGGATTAACAAGACATTATCGAACAGGCTTAGCATCTGGGTAAGTTTTAATCTCATGTTCGACAATTCGAGGGTCAATTCATGGAATTTCTTCATATGACCAAGAAAATACATCTCAAAATTCCCTGAAGAGTTTGGTGTAGATCAATATTTCTTCTGGTGAACAATATGCACTAATGTGTACATTTTCAATCTTGCCATGGGTACAAGAGATATCGATCACAATGGTAGGGGAGATACTTGTCATATTACCTTCGGCATAAATTTCATGCGTATCAAGCATAACTATGACGTGACCAACTTTCTCACTCAGAGTAGATCGAAAGTCATCTTGTTCGATTCTAGCAACCTTTGGGAGAAAATAAGATCAATTATACATGTCATCCCAAGGTTCATTAGAACCATTCATGGCCTCAATGATAGATTCATCTGAGGGAAAAGTCTCATCAAGGAAATCATGTGAACAAGACGACGAAGTGGCCCACATGGGATTAAGAATATGATCCTCCTCATCTTTCTGTAAGGTAATAGGATCAGGATTGGCGGAAGATTCAATAATAGATTGATACGCTATCTCTATTGCCGATAGTGGCATGGCCATTCTAGCATGCGACTGACCTTCACAAGATGCAGTCGAGGAAGGTAGGGTTTAAGGATCGTTAAAATAGGAAGTGAGGAAAGGAACAAACCTCTCTTGTGAAACAGGCTTACTGGACATGTCGTAAATATGGTGAACCGATGCCATGAATTCAAAGGCACCCATAAGGGATGAATACATTCTGACACTAGTATTCTCAGTTGTCAGCTAAGAATTGTTGACCATGGGGATCGAATGTTCAATAGATGCATTGGGGCTAGAATACGCAAAGGAAAATTGGTCAATCGTCACAATACTCACATCGTGAGGAAAACAACGAGTATGAAAGATGGAAAATACAACGTCATTCATCGCATAAGTTCAATTGGATCCTAGTCACAAGTTATAATCGAGGGGTGCATAAACCACCTTGAGATCCACCTCTACCATCTTCCCACCTAACTGGATCAGAAGGGCAAGAAGAATACCATGAGGGAGGAAGGAATGAACATCAAAAGAAGTCAACATGGTCGGAGACTAAGAGAATCGAAGAGCCGACGGATTTCCAACAGACCAGAGATATCACACATGTTGCAGTATCTTCATCAACAATAGTATGCTTGATGGTATACTTCGAGTAACCCACATGGATTTGGAATGCCACATGGTAAGGCAAGTGAGGCTTCACATCTATGACGTGAAACTTGATAACTTTCGAGCCACTAGGATATAGAGATCCTAATGCAGATAGCAAGGCATTCGTCTATGAAGGACACTTCTGGAGTACCTCCAGGGCCAACATATCACAAGGGTTTTAACCCAGGGCCTTAAAAATAGAGTAATTTTGGGTGTCTCTAGCATTAGGATTGTGGGTAGAGCACTCGAGTACTCCTTTCAGAATATGAGGTTGTGGCTCTAGTTTTTTTATCTACAAGTGTGTCTCTAGAGGAGGAGGAGACTCTAGACTAGGTATAGTTTGTGGAGAATTGTAATCATGAGATTGAGTGGCTACATTAACCTCATAATTTACCATAATGATGCTCAAATGGTCATTGTCTTTTACCTATGGGTTTTGACTCCCACCGGCCACATTTTCAGCATTTGAGGAGCTCGAGGCCATGTGCTAGTTATGTCGGAAAGGATTCGTCAACATGGTAGGTGATAGAGATAAGATCCTCGTAGCTTCCACAAGTTTGGGGCATAAATGAGTAAGGTTACCATCTCTACAAAGATTACATGGAAAAATCACCTTATGCCTTTCTCTCTTGCCCTCACAAACATTATTATTCGTCCTCTCATTATTACCATTGTCCTTGGGTTTATTATTCTTCCCACCATTACGATTATTATTATGTCCTTTATTCTTATTCTTACCTAGTTGTTGGTTACTATTTGGGTTGGCCGACAATTGCATAGAATGTACATCTGCCGACTGAGTGGGATTGGAAGACATAAATGAAGATGGCTCTCATGCAGAATGTTTTAGAGACAACTTTTTCAAATGGCTTGTCACTGATTCTATGGATTTCACATTGGCAAATCCTATAATTCCATTGACATGAGGCCCAGGCATTTGTCTAGGGTCATAGTTTGAACTTGGTGTGTCAAGAAGAATATCGTATAACATCCCATACTAAGCATATATAATATTTAACTGTTGGGATTTGAAAATCACTTCTTCCTCAGATGTAAACCCAGATGTAGCAACATCCTTTGAAATAGGAGGTTGTATGGACTTAATGAACCACTCTAATAGGAATTTTGGGGCTATGCAGGTCTTGATCAACCTCTTCTGTCTACGCCACTCTTGGATGTGATCTGATATATGAGTTTCTTTTTCCTGGCGTAAAGTCGACAAAAGTTCTAGACCAACATCGTAATGAACTGAAAATTGGAAGTGGTTAAGGAAGACTAAAACCATCTGACTAAAGGTCCCGTATGCCCCCCTTGGTAGATCGATATACCATTTCGTGGCAACCCCCTTGAGGGTATGTTGAAACAATATTAACCGAATGGAATCATCGTTAAGGGAATTCAAAGAGAACCATAAGTTAAACTTGGCAACATGATAACCAGGATCCTTGCCATTCTTGCCATAAAATTTTGGAATATTCGAAGGAAGCTTGGTGGGAATGGGGGGGCATGTAGGATCATGACAAACAAGGTCATTCATCAACTTAGAAAATTCTGGAAGATTGAGCGTGGCTTGAAAATGGAGACAGGGTTGCGACATATGGCCCCAATATCCCTGGAAATATTGTGGTTGGGGAATTGCAGCCCATCGAGGGTTATGGTAAGAAACATGGCCCTGTCCAGGATTGTAAGGCCCTCCTCCATGCTGATTCATAAGGGGTTGTTTGGGCATCATTCCAGTAGGAATGTTATGATGAGGGTAATAAAAACTTCCCCCATCCGGAGTGGCTTCGGGTTTGGGGTTGCCTAAGGTGTGAAACTGACCTCCTCCGGGCGTGAATCCAGAAGATAAAGGTGGATTCGTCATGCCAAACATTTTGGTTGGAATTGGCACAGAGGAGGTGGGTGTAAAGTACATACCATAATCAATAGCTTGTCCACCAGGTTGGCTACTCCATCCAGAAGTAATAGGATTAGACCATAGGTTGAAAGAAGGAATGCGTCCCAAGATAGGAGTCGTTTGAAGGACCTGAGTTCCACCAAAAGAAAAAGGGGTATAAGGAGGAGTTGTTCCCCCAAGTCCAATGCTGGAATTAGGGCCAGTGAATGGGATGGAGTTTGAAAAATGTGAAGTAAAATTTGACATACCATAGGAAAAGGGACTAGAGGCCATAGGGATGGAATGAACATTATAGCTCGGTGAGTGACCAAGAGACCCAAACGGGTTCATGGAAATAGGTTGATTATTCACTATAGGGCAAGCAATAGTGATAATAGGTGCCTCCGGCACTACAACCATTATGGTTGCAGGAGTCGAAGGGGTACCATTAACTATATTAGGTGTGGGAGTTGAAGGGATCCCTGTATTTTGATGACTCGGTTCAATAATCATCCTTGTATAATCACAAGTCTGATAAGTGGAGGTGTGTGTACCAAGTTTAATAACTCTATGACTTTTAAAAGGAAAATACTCAAAATGTGGTGGTAACTGTAACCAGTGGTGAGACCTGTGGGGAAGCTGGTTTGGCTCCACGATGACTCAATATTTAAGATATATAAAACAAATCCTAAGTCCAACAAGTAATCAAAGAGCACACCAAAAATAATCAAACGACCAATATGGACACAAACAGGATAAAGTGGTTGAAAGGTACCTCCCTCTCTAAAGTAGGTATGCCTCGCCCAAGAGGGTCCTGAGACTTCGCTGCTAAAGATCGGAGGAAACAAAATCAGTTATAAGTTCCCTCATGGGTTTAACAACCAGTCAGTTAGATCCACCCAGAGAGGTAATCCTCCATAAAGTTTATGTGTTTTCCAACCCTTATTTGACCCAGGGTACCTGCAGAATAACCCTTGCAAGTAACCTATGTGGAACCTAAGTCAAGCAACTAATCGACCACGATATAACAATTATAAGTTAGGTCCACCATATGGGCAGGGTATCAAATACCAAACCTTGAAATCACCGCCTCTCACAAAGGTAAGGGCACTAGCAAGATCCCCATAAATATCTCTAACACTAAGAAGGTATCGGAGGGATATCCCTTCAACCGACCTCACACGACCTTGTGATTAACTTCAGTGTAAGTGAAGCCTCCTGATATTACTGATTATATAATGGATTTATCCACTCCCTTAATCAGACACATATGTTTATTTAATATCCTTGGAGAAGTTTACTCACAAAATCCCATTCCAAGGCTCTAAATCCTAAGCTAGTTTGTGCACCCTAGAAAATAAAATCGTTACTAATCAATTTTAAATTATAGCATTAATTTTAATGGTCTTTCTTACTCAAAAGGTGTGGTCATGAAAATAGTGATGTTATGACTCAACAAGTAAAATAAATGAATATAAATACAATGCAAAGTCCTAACTTCAATTTCCAACAAATGATATGGTCCAAAATTGAAATTTTCAATTCAATTATGAAATTCTAAATAAAATTCAATCTTTCTTTACATGCACTAAGATAAATGACAAAGACTCAAGAGATCAAAATTCCAATCAATGTAAAATGACTAATATTTTTGTATTTTCAATATAAGAAAAATGAAAATGAAAGGACTGAACATCAACTTGATATATGAAGACTTTGTTGTGTATAGACAAAGACAACCCAAGTAGGATATCAAGGAGAAAAAAACCCAGCCCAAAGTGCAAGGACAATCAAAATGAAAATATGATGATAAAGGAACTGCCCAAAAAATTCAACCAGACACATGTTTCATGTCATTCCATAGAAACTTAACACTCACTATAGAGACCCAAGAAGACTCAACAATCATCAAAAATTACCCAGCAACCACCAAACCCAACAATCAAACAACAAAGGTTGGTGTATGCAACTGTTCAAGGGAAAAGCGTGTATGTATGGAGCTTGCAGAAGTACAACACACGTATGTACATGACTATCAAGCAGAAACCTGTGTATATGTGTCAAAACACAACAAGGCTAAGGAGAATTATAAAAGACTCTGACTCAGATTGATTAGAGGTTGCCAAGCAATCATATGACAATAAAATCAATATGAACAAGAGAAATCTAAGAAGAAAAACACTCCAAACCAAGAAAAATAAGATACAATCCCCAGTATGGTCGCCAATTCTTTTATGAGGAAAAATCTCTCTATGGTTAGGGGTAAACCACAACAGACGAAAATGACTACAAAAATCAACTGTAATCTCAAGTATGCTATATAATAAAATATGCTAACAAGACAATATAATAGGCCTACCCCATCAAGATGTTCGATGAAGTTCAATGTTGAGAACATGACCCAAAGAAATATACCTGCAACTAGTCCTCAACAACCAAGAAACGCAAGGATATGGTGATAATATATAATGTTAGCACATTTGATAGCATAATCCATCAACATTCATAACAAATACTCCCATGGAATAATAATCCAAATATTGGCAAGATATTAATTGGATGAGAAAAGAGTATTTTTATTAAGATATAATCAACAAAAGTGAATGAGTTACAAACTTTTGTGTCGGCACGGTTCGGAACTGAGAAACTAAGTTCCTTCTAGCTAGGCCTCCACCACTTCAATCCTCCACCAAATGAAATCTCATATAAGAGAGACAATGAAGTTATCAGTCAATAGGGGAAGAGCTTGGGGGCTGAATAATGAGTTCATACGTAAAGGACAAAGGGATGCAGACTCAATGTGAAGCGAATAATTTCTCCAAAGTAACTTTGCTCTCAAAGTTTAATTCTTTCTCCTCTTTTCTATAGCTCATATTTGGCCCATTTATATCCTTCAAGTCGAATTGAAGGGCTAAGTCGGAAGGTTTCCAGTATATGGAAGGCCAAGGATCATTGATCGTGTGATGTGACATGGAAACCCAACACCATTGTTCAATTTTGGGCACATTTCTCGATGTACAGGGGTTGTAGTGGTGCAACCTGCATATACACATGTTGTAATATAGGTAAGGAGCGTATATGTGGAAAAATTATGTTTTTATCTCTGGAATTTGCAAAAAGGGAATTCAAGTCTGCATAAGGAAATGGAAAAAGGCCTTATGTGAAAGATTGCATGGGGTGAGGCAAATATTGTTATAAAAATTGTTGATAGACTAACCAAGTACGCACACTTTTGTGCACTCTCTCATCCCTTCAAAGCCAATACAATTGCTACCGAATTCATAGAGACAATTCAAAATCTACATGGAAGCCCAAAGATTATTGTAAGTGACAGAGATCCCATCTTCACTAGACATTTTTGGAGAAAATTATTTTCTTGTTTGGGTACTCAATTGGCTCATAGCTCATCCTATCATCCTCAATCTGATGGACAAACCCAGATAGTGAACAAATGTATGGAAGGCTACCTTCGTTGCTTTGTCTCTAATAAAAAAACACAATGGTTCAAATGGCTACCCTTGGAAGGATGGTGGTATAACACTTCCTTTCATAATGAAACAAAAATGACACCATTTATGGAAATCTATGGATATCACCCTCCTTCCATCACTTCTTATCTAAAAGAAAAATCTAAGGTTCAAGCAGTGGAAGATCACATCGAGCATCAACAACAAGTTCTCCAAATATTAAAGGAAAACCTGGCCATGGCACATAATCGCACAAAATCACATGAAATAAGTTTTGAAGTAGGGGATTGGGTGTTTTTAAGACTACAACCATACAGACATATTTCCCTCAAGAAAGCCAACAAGGATAATAAAATATCACCAAATTTCTATGGCCCTTATAAGGTGTTGAAAAAGATTGGTACTATGGCATACAAGTTGGAGTTGCCTGCATTTTCACGAGTACACCCAGTTTTCCATGTTTCATGCTTAAATAAGGTTATAGGTGACAATATCCCAGTTCAAACTATATTTCTAGAACTAGATGAGGAAGGAAAAATCTATTGGAGCCTGAAGCTATCACTAACACAAGAATTCACCAATTAAGGAATAGATCCATTTCAGAGTATCTCATTAAGTGGAGAAAACTACCTAGTGAAGATTCCACTTGGGAAGATGAGTCTTTTATATATAAGAATCCATAATTAATCAAGCATTGCAAACAACACCTTTCTTAAGGAGAGGGGCATGTTAATCCCTAAATAGTGGCACATTACCCCTTAATTGGGGCATATTACATTAGTAATGGTATTTTATTTATGTCGTCTTGTGTCCATTAGTTTTAATTGTACATCCTATCATCCTATATATACCAAGGATACCTTCTCATTTGGAATCATTTTGTATTTGGAAATTTATGTGGTGTATAAGGAGATTTCCCCCTCAAAGAGGCTTATTATCTGAAATTCTCTCTTTTTCAAGACGTTGAGTACTTATTCTGAGGTTTTTCTATGCTATATTGATATTTGGTTCTTAACAGATGGCCTTTCATTTCCCTCTACAGACTTGAAGTCCCCTTTTTGTTCACCCCGGATCAAAAAATGAACATTTTTATACATATATGTGCCCTATCAGTTATACAACGAGTGTATACACAAGTTTATCCACTACATCCCGCGTACATCAGGTTTGGTGCTCAAAAATATAAAAATTATGTTGGGTTTCCATGCCATGTCACAAGATCCATGATCCTTGACCTTCCATATACTCGAAACATTCTGAATTTTCCCTTCATTTCCATTTGGAGGCTATAAATTGAGTCATTTCCAAGCCTTGAATAGATTCGACAATTCAACTTTGAGAGCAAAGACACTCTGGAGAAATTTCACTTCATATTCAGTCTACATCCCTTTGTCCTTGAAATTATGAACATCTTGTTTTCAGCCCCCAAGCTCTTCCTTCTTTGTGATGAAGAACCCAATTGACTCATATATATGAGATTTCCTTTGTGGGGGATTGAAGTGGTGGAGACCCAACAAAAGGGACTTATTTTCTCAGTTATGATATGTGTCGTTATAGAAGTTTGTCACCTATGTACTTATGTTGATTATTCTAATATAAATACTCTATTCTCGTCCAATTGATATCTTGCAAATATTTGAATTAGTATTCCATGGGCGTATTTATCATGTATGTTAATGGATTATGCTAATTTATATGCTGACACTATATATTATCACCATATTCTTGCATATCTTGGTTGTTGAGGACAACTTGTAGGTATAAAGCTTTGGGTCATGTGCTCAATAGTGGTATTCTTCGAACGTCTGGGCATGGTAGGATTCTAGCCTTGTCTTGTTATCATTTCATTTATATATCATACTTGATATTAGAGTTTATTTATGAGTGTCCTTCCATCTATTGTGGTTTCCCCCTATCCATAGAGATATTTTCCTCGTAACAATTCCATGCCTTGTCCTTGATATATCATACTTGATATTAGAGTTTATTTATGAGTGTCCTTCCATCTATTGTGGTTTTCCCCTATCCATAGAGATATTTTCCTCGTAACAATTCCATGCCTTGTCATGCCATGCCATGCCTTGTCATGCCATGCCATTTCATGCCATGCCATGCCATGCCTTTCCATGCCATGCCATGTCATTCCATGACTTTCCATGCCATGCCATGCCATATCATATCATTCCTTTCCATGCCATGTTATTCCTTTCCATACCATGCCTTGCCTTACCTTTCCAAGCCATGTCGTACCTTTCCATGCCATGCCTTGTGTTGCATTTCCTTGCCTTGTCTTGCCATGCCATACCATGTCTTTCCATGCCATTCCTTTCCATGCCATGCCATGCCTTGCCTTTCCATTCCTTTCATTTCCTTGCATTGCATTGCATTTCCTTTCCTTGATTTTCCTTTTGTTGCCTTGGCTAACCACAATTTATCTAAAAGGTACTTTCATTAT
The DNA here is from genome assembly GCA_009831015.1 of Picea engelmannii. Lineage (NCBI taxonomy): Eukaryota > Viridiplantae > Streptophyta > Pinopsida > Pinales > Pinaceae > Picea > Picea engelmannii. The sequence goes on from ML785282.1 coordinate 536,459, forward strand.
GATATTCATAAAACTAATTGTTTGTAAAAATAGAGTTATTTTCATCGTTAGAGAGAATTTGTTTTCAAGTAAATTTAATAAAAAAAAATGGCATTCATGTATCATACATTTTTTTTCCTAAAAAAAAAATGCTTGTACTAAATGAACAAGTTTAATACCTAAAAATTACAATCAAAGGATTCACTAAGCATGGAATTCTACAACTTGTTATCCCATCTATCTTAGATAAAATACATGCATGAAAATTTCAATGCCATAACTTAATCTCTCTTTATTGATATATTTTAGGTATATTCATAGTTGTGAAACATGGTGTTGGAACATATATATTTTTCTAAACTTTAGACTTCGATAATTTTAATTCTTGTTTAAATAAGGACAAACATGCACTTGAATATCACCATTGATGAAGTCTTCTGTTGAATCCAATGATCTGAAGCCCTTAAAAGTTATGGAGCCTCCCACTCGTTAAAAGTTCAAATCACTAAAGGATACTTTCGAAATGTCGGGTTTCAGGGTTTTGCGATACTAACAGTCCAACATGTAAGAACTCCAAAGTCTCGATATACGAAGTTGCGAAACAATTAATGATTAATAAATCTTATCGCGATTCCACGTTTCGGGGATCCTAACGTGTAGCGAATATCAATATCCCGAGACCCGAAACCACGAAATCATTGAGGTTAATAATGATTAATTAAAAGGGTTAAACACAATTAAACTTAATTAATCACATCGTGATTTCACATTTCATAAGTTATAGATGAGGTTGTTATAAGATCTCCCGAGAGCCGAAATGCCAAAATTTACTTAATGATAAATATGATTAACCAATGCTTTGATAAAGATTATCTCTTAATTAATCCATCACTTAATGATGACTTAGATAGATTCAAATTTCGTATGTGCTTTTCCCAAGCACGAACCACCAAAAATAAATGCCATTAATACTTCCTTTACGACAATCATTCCAATAAGATTTTGAGCCACCGCTTGAATCTGATTCATTAAAGAAAGTAAATACTCCATCAACAAAGGTATTGGTTGATCGATGTGATTAAAGGAAAAGGGATGTGAATTTGAATTTCATTATTTTTTTTACTGAGCAGTAAGTTTTTCCAGCTAAAATATTTTACACATTTCTTGTGGCATATAACAGAGTTCGAAGGCTTGATACCATGGCTCCACAGAAAGAACCTAAAGCAATCGGTGAAAGTTTGAGCCAGAATGCAAAATTTCTCTCTAACCCCTCTCCCAGAAGCATAGACAACGTCAAATCCTGGACACAAGTATTAAACATGTTACAATATGAATTGGTAAATTGCCCAGATGATTCAAGCGACAATGAGAAGGAGCACCTATCTACCAAATAAAAAATTGTTTCTCAGTCAGAGCTATAGAAGATAGCGACAAGGTCTAATCTCTTTCCCTAAAATGATATGATCGGTTGGGTGTTGGACCATGTAGATATCCCAACCATGACTATTTTCAATTCGTAAAAGGTCGCAGTTGGGTCTTTCAGGCCAAAACATCTATAGGTGATGTACAAATTGTGTCCGATATCCAATTTCGTTTACAATGCAAATTTCCTAGTAGACTTCAAGAAGAAGGAATGTGACCAATACGAAAAAAACCTTCCCAATTTAATTAAAGGCTGGTATTTCCCCCTCGATAAGTTCAGAGAAGAATCCCATGGTATATACCTAGTTGTCGCACTAGAACCCCACATAATGTACATAGCAATGATGATGTGTAGGATCTACAGGAAGGAAAACATAGCTCATTTCGTTTTACCATGGGTACCTATTATACACACAGTAGCATAAGGGTACTCTTTTGAGTAGGAAAAGATATTGTTGGATAGTTTGGTTCAAGAGATTGCAAGATATCAATCACTAAGAGCCAAGGGGAAACCAACCCAATTTTTCATGTCGACTTATATTATGGAGGCTATCTATTTCATGACGCCTTTTCTATTGATGGACTGGTGTTGGACTCCAAATAGTGTCGAACCCATACATATTTATCATTCAAAGCTTTGGGAATAAAAGGAAAAAAACTTCTTTTATGAGATCTGCAATTGGGTAGTGGTGTCGATGCACACCACCATATATGGCTACCCACCTCCCAAAATCTCTCACAAAATTGTGACTAACCTGGGAAGGATAGAAAAATGGTACATCGAGGAAGAATTCTCCTATATTAGGGTTTTTGGCTGTTTAGATCCTCCATATGCTCTACTGCAATTTTTACTAGACCGACTAGTGTGTCGAGAGGTTGCACGACAAACTGTGCTCCGTGGGATTCGTAAGGAGCTTAAAGCAGTGCAAAAAATTGTATGTCCCTCTTTTCCCTTGGAGATTGGTACATTTTCTCTAATGGATTTCGATCACTCAAAAGTGGAGGTTGCAACCTTGGAAGAAATAAAGTTGGTCAACATTTAATTCAAGAAGCACGACCCGCAAAAGGTCGTGGGTAATCACATGGCTAGATGCAATTTGAAAAGGTATGGACATGAATATTCTCCTCAAGACAATATTTTCCAAGAAGCGAGATCTTATCCATAGGTCTTGATCTGGGTTCGAGATTTGTCACCCGATAAAATTATTGTGTTTTACGAATTGTAGAGGCACCGAAGAAGTAGCCTCCCTAAATTTTTACAAGGAGGAATCCTGACGTCTCCAACTGCACAGGAAACGGAGACCTGAAGCTCAGAAGTAGAAAGCTACAGCAGACAAGAATCCCGAGAAAGTTTGGAGAATACTGAGGTGTCGACTCAGAAAGAAGATATCCCATCGATAAATGTATCAAGTGACTGTTGAGATCCAGTTTTGGTCAGGCTTTACACCATACAAATACACTCATCATTAAACCTTCTCCCCACATTTCGTCAATAATATATCGCTAATTACACCATAAACCTCCATTTTCTCTTGTTATTCATCCTATGTGGTTAGTACATAGTTTTCCATATTTTTAGTGATTAAAAGGATGATTATAAAATAGTTTTATCGATGATGGTTTAATCCTATGTTTCTATGTCCAAGCAACATGTTTTGTACTGTTCAGGTTCCGATATATGCATTGTCCATGTTATGGTACCTGTATTGTTCCTATTCCGGTGCCTGCATTGCAGGCCATCCGATACTCCAAGTCATCCGATACCATAAGGTTCTACAGTCAACCAGTTCCTAGATAGTCATCTGGTACCCACACTCCATGTCATCCAATACTCTGCAGTGATCCGGTACTACCTTTGTGTTCATCCGGTACCAACTCTCTGCCTCTTCCTGTACCAGCTTCATCTGGTACCAGATTCTTCCTATTCCAGTACTACCATCACATCGGTTCGGTACCCATAGTCATGACTATGTTCATCTGGTACTAAACCCCTAGCTACAAGATTCTGGTACTAATTGTTCTAATCCGATACCAACTCTGATAATCTGGTACTAGAAATAATTCAAAATTTTGGAAAGATTCTAGAGGAAAATCGGGTACATGGGTTTTTTCCAGAGCCACATGGGGAATAATTCATCCATATCACATGTGTGGACCTCCATCTTAGGGGGAATGATTCTGCTAAAATTATTGAAAAACTCAAATTGCCAACTTGCGCCTCACTTTTCGTGCAGATGGCATCATATCTAGACATTCTACAAAATGGGTTTTGTCTAGAATATGGAACATTAAGTATGGTATGGGCTGTTTTTCAAAATTAGAATTGGTTTGGAAGATATGGGTGGGGGACTAACTCGAATATGGCCAAATTGCAATAAAACCCAAATTTTTGAGGATTTTATCTAAAATTGTAAATTTGAAATCTGAGCATTGGTATTCGGTCCCATCCACTTCTCAATGATTTTTCATGTATAAATAAGCCTCATAGGGATATGAGAAATCCAATTATCATTATGGGAATTATTTTGTAATGGATCTTAGGGTATCATCATGACAATGCCAAGATTGTAAGAGACTTGTAATTTTCTGAGTTTGATGAAATGAAAGAGATGTTGTTCATGTGCATGGTTCCAAGAATTTGAGTGATTTGATTGTCTTCAAGCAACACTCACCTCCTGGGAAGGGCCCCTCAACATGGGTAAGTGTTGCTATATTATATTTTCTTCATAGATTAACATTGCATTGTGTGTTTATTTCATTACAAGTCAATCTTAGTTTTGTTATCATTTGAGTTAAAGTTTTGTTAATTTTATATTGTTGCATTAGATGGATGAATTTATACTCAGATCACATTTCTCAATTGAGTACATTATTACACTTCTTCAAGCTTTGAGTCTAGTATGTACTCCTTCCATTACTTATGTGTGCTTATATTTTTGCATATCCTTTCAATGCTCTGTTTCTGTGCTTAATTACTTTTGGACAATGTTCCCTTGCTTCCATGCTTCACTCTCATCTATTTAATCATTCAAACCTCCCTTTGCATCTATCATTTTCTACCATTTATTTTCCATCCTACTCACACATCAAAACCTACTATTCAATTCACATATCCATTCACCTATTATATGTTGTCCCAAATAGTGTAAAATAGAGTTGTTCCATTTTCTATATATATCACCTTTCTCTTCTATATTCACCTCATATTTCCTCACACATTTCGCTCCTTAGTTTCCAATTTGATTATACATTACAATCAATTAATTACAAGAGAAGATTGTTGCCATTTCTTCCTCATTTTCTGTGTATTAGTTATTGAGTTAAAATGTTTCCTTCATATCTCAATTACACAGAAAACCACTTCCTTTTCTCATATTCATTCTTTTCCTTTCCACCTCTTTCTCTTTGCTTTACTTTATGGATGTATTCATTTGATGAGTGGTTCTAAGTTTAGGATGTGTGATTTTACATTTGCTTAATATTTCTACAGTTTAAGTTTGGATTGCTTTAAGAATTATTTTTGTTCTTAGTCAATTTTGTTTTTTCATTGCTTTGTACTAGTCTACACTTATTTTCGCACTAATTGCCTCTCTTGTTTTTGTTATTGATGAATTATTTTGTTATCATTTTGTAGGATAGAATTTAATCCTCCCATTTTAGGATAGATATTTACAATAAATTGTTGATCACATAGTTTTGTTTTAGCATTTCATTTTTCTTGGCTTCTTATTGCAAGTGTGTAGCTTCAAACACCAACGAACATATTAGAGGTCTAACTCGTGAGATATGGCCTTCCCTCATTGGAATTCTTTCTAAGGTATTATTTTCTATCATGAATTTCATTTTTGTTTGCTTGTTTCTTTTATTGCATTTAAGTGTGGATCCGCTATAGGAAATAATCATTGAAGGAAAAACAAACTTAAGTATGCTACTCAAGATTAATCACCTGAATATCACCATGAGTGCATGAAAGACTATGATCTAAGCCTTTATAGAACTAAGTATTCCTACGTCCCTGTGATGAATCTTTAGTGTTAATTTGTTGCAGCGTGGGTTTGAAGATTGTTTTGTCGGCTTTAGATTAGGATAGACTAGGCTCTGATCCTGTGTTTCCTACACCTGCACCTCGAATCTTATGAGCCCCGATTGATAATTAAATGTGGGAATTAATAGTGCATATATTTATCCCCAACAGCGACGAAGCCAAAGATCAAGCAGAGACACTGACAAAGGAGGGAGAATAAGGACCACTTTTTACACCAGATAAATCAACTACAAATGCGGCAGGGAAATAATCATCCACCAAAATTGGCAGCCCAATCTAGTTCATCACACTGTTACAATTCACCCAAGGGAATCCAAATGCAGAGGTAGTATTCATAGAAGATCTCACACCCATTTTGGTTGAAGAGTTGCCTCCTTCCAATTTATTTTTGAGTAAGAAAAGGAAGATTGTGGTGAAGAGAGAAATGCACCTAAAGGAAGGTTCATATGTCAAAAGACACAGGGTGCTAATTGATGGAGAAGCCTTAGAGGAGGTAGAATTTGCTGAAGAAGTAGTAGATTCACTGGGGGCCTTTGCAAAAACTAACCATTTTTCAGTCAGAAATTTAAAAGAACGACTGAAGAAGAATGATCTTCAAATAATCCAATTGTAGAATTAAATGAAGACTGTAGAAAATAATTTTTGGAGCAAGGTCAACAAGGGATTCGAGCAGATTAGAGCCAATGAAAAATAGGAAATCTAACATCTCAAATATAGCCTCGAAGAGATGCACATGAATATATAGGTGAGCCAGGGACGGGCCACCCAACAGGATGAGTTGGTGAGGAAACTACAAGACAAAGTAAGCTCTATCGAAAAAATGATTGTAGATATAACATTGTTCCAAGCTCAAGCATTGGAAGTGCAAAAGGAACTAGAAGCAGCACAACAAATCCTTCTCACTAAGGTTGAAACTGTCCAAGATCATTTTCAGGTGATAGATCAAGAATTAAATAACATTGGTTTAAGAGAGAGAGAAGCTATTTCTTCCTGGACTACCTTCCAAGAAGAAGTTGTGTCATCAGCAAAAGGAGGAGTAGCTATAGCTTCCAGGTTGTCTGTTTCATAACAGACTAGAGGTGATATAATACTAAAGACCCCAGAATCTAGCATAACTGAAAGAAGGAAAATGGCTAAGGAAGTGAAGGTGTTTTGTGAAGAGGCTTTCCACTCACTCAACAAATAATAATTAGGCCTTGATAAAAAAGATAGCTCTGGAGTACTAGGATAGATTGACATAACAAAACATCAACTTGACATTAAGACAAATATGGAAGAGGCTTAGGCCGATATCTCATAGATAAAATAGGTTGATATTATTCAGATAAATAGATGGCTAGTGAAGCCTAGTCTGCAATTACAGTCTATAGTTTCAGAAGATAGAATAATGGAAGAAAGAGTGTCTCAATTGGAAAAGAAATTATATATATTTTTAGGCTAATAATTTAACAGATCCCTTGAGGTTGGTGGTGCAATTTGTGATCAAATGCATCAAATGTATTGAGCAAGGAAATGGTAGCATTGCTGGAAACAAATGAGATAACTTGTGTACATTATCTGTTTCGGAGCTGGAGAACTAGAGAGAAAAATGCCTCTACCATCATAATGAGGAGACTGACAGAAAGGATGCAAGTGAAGCGTTTCTCATTTTACATTTTGTAATTTTTACTATTTATAAATAAGGGGAATTCCAACCGTTTAATGTTGAGAACCTTTTGTATAAATATAACTTTCTAAGGTTAATCACGGGATGCTTCTTGTCGTATTGTAATTGAGAAAACTCTTTTTTTGTGAGTATTAATACAAGTGTAGATAAGGATTCCAAATTTTGTGCTCTTTGAGTTATGTGCCGTCTTTGTGTTTCATAACTTCTATTCTCTTTAAGTTACTCATGAACAAGTGAATGATTACAATTTAGTACAACATCTACTATGATTACATTTCATTTAGTATTTGTTTAGCAAGCAGTTTTTCCTCTGTATTTTCTACCAACAAATACAAGAACTACCTTTTATTTGGATCACTACATCTTATATTCTTTCAAGAGTGCATTCTACATTTCCTTCTACTATAAACAAGGTAAGACTCTTATGTCATTGATGCCTTAGTATGTTTAATAGTTTTGTAATTTTCTTCTCCTCTTTCAATTTGATAAATTGACTTAGACGACGAAATACGGCCTCTATTCTCTTCAGATATTAATTTCATTTGAGGATTTAAGTCTTACACAACTAATGGAAGAAAAATCACCTTTAAAACCAATTTCCCTTAATTCTTGATGCCTGACAGTATTTTTTGAGCCTTAAGTTTAATCTCAGGAACAACATCTTTTTGGCATCGTTGTCGGGGATGGAGAAGCGTTGTTATTTTTCCCTAGGAGAACAACATGGTAAGTTTCTTTCTTTGATAGTGAAGAAAGATAGAATACAATATTAAGGATAATTTTTAATTTTCACTTGGTGACTCCACCACTAATAAACTGGCATCTAGTCGAAGGGATACCAAAAAAAACCCCGACGATAAGCAGACCATGCATGTATTCGACCCTGGAAATTTTTTAAAAACAAGGGGATACCTTAAGAAGACCACTACTTCTACAAGTAAGGTTTATCAACCCAAACCCACAGCCTAATACTAAGGTTCCTTATGAATAGTTAACTATGCAAGAAGTTTCCACCCAAATCTATTTCAGAGAAACATCGGTTGATAGAGTTGAAGCCGAAATCATAAACCCCAATTTAGTTTTACCCGAGATAAAGACCGAAACTGATTCAATCGCCTCCTTTTCTAATAAAGGAAAAATACCCATCTCGATACCTTCTTTGATCGATATTCCATCAGTCCCCTAAATAATTTTTTCATCTTCCTGAAGTTTTGAAGAATATATCTTACACTCTTATTCGAGTCATGTTGGATCTCTTGTTTATATATCCTGCAAGTGAGAAGAATCTAGTCCTCATCTGTATTTTCCCCCCTTTTCCTACTTTCTGTCTCCTGATGATCAGTTCCCATAACCCCTTTCTCTTCATTTTGAATTAGCTAGAAGATCACTACACATCTTTGAAAATCCTCTCTATAATATCCAAGTTTCATCCCCTAGATTATCAATGGCTGTTGCCGGAGGAGGTGGTGGCGGAGGTGGGGGAGGGTTGGGTGTTGGAGGAGGAGGAGAAGGTTGTTAAGGACCACCTCCACCTCCTATAATTTTTTCTAATGTAGCTGCTAGGTATTCTCCTTTAGTCCTCCCAGTTCCCCTCCACGATTTACCTGAAAACTATATGAAAAACTTATCGAAGTTCACACGAGAGGGAGAATTAATGGCCACTGAACACTTAAATTTTTTCGATCAATTTGTCGATATACTTGGCCTTGAGCACAAGGATGTTTATTCAAGACTCCTAGTTCAAACTTTCGAAGGACAGGTGATAACCTAGTTCCGAGGGATACCAATAGATTCTATAAGAACATACAACGAGTTAGAAAATGTCTTTCTTAGACAATGGGGAGAGAGAAAATATCACCTCTATTATTTAACCAAGTTCGGAGATTTAAGAAAGAAAAATTCAGAAACAGTTCTCGAATTCACTCAGAGATTTAATAAACTATATAACAAAATTCCAATTGAGGTTTGTTATGAGGGAAAAACACCTTATGGACAAGGGTAAACCACAACAGACAGGTATGACTGTAGAAATCAACTCAATTCCAACATGTGCTATATAAACTAATGTGAAATACGAGGAAAAAGCCTACCTCGATCCAATTGTTTGATGTCATTCCACCATTGAGCACTTTGACTCAAAGCTTTACACCTGCAAGAAGTTCTCAACAAACAAGCTATGCAAGTATATAGTGACAATATATAAAATGAGATAGCACATCAGATAGCACAATCCATTAATAAACATTACAAACATGCCCATGGATAACAATCATATATTTTCAAGATATCGATAGGATGGGAAAGCAGTATTTCTATTAATAATTTATCAACAGAAGTATCAACATTACAGACTTCCATGTCGACATGGTTTGAAACCAAGAAACCAAGTTCCTTCCAACTGGGTCTCCACCAGCTGGTGTTGAGCATTTGAGAGATCCATTGATCATGAGACATTGATGTATTCCCATCTGTCAATGGTGAGAGAGCTTGCCACTAATGACTACAGACCTCAAGGTACTCATAAAACTCTAATTCTCGTATCCAAAATACATGACATGAATTCGATGGAAAGATACTCGTTGAAAGGAGAGCAATAAGGTATCTCTCATCAGTCAGCATGAGGAACAAAGAAGGATCTTCATGATTTGGTGGAGATCAGACGAAGAACATGTTCACGAACCATTGACCCTGTGTGTCTTTCATGTGTGCCAAATGCAAGTGGTACACAGAAAAGACCCTATGAATAGAAGCCATTGATGAAAACTGTTGACAAAGGTGAGGAAACCACCAATAAGTCCAATGGCATCCAAGACACTGCACGAATCCCAAAGTATGAATAGATGTCTTAAAATTGAACATAAGGGAAACCACCCAGTCAACAACCCATGATGAAATGTCGATTTTTGGGTTTAAGGTGACCTACCAATGATGAAAATAGGGCCAGGGTGCATCATAAGACCAAAGTATCATGTGATTCTGAGACAAACTGAGGGTGTGGCCGACATGCGAAGTGAATATTTCTGAGGAGTGGTCGACACAGGTTGATAGAATTCTTTTGAACAAGAGCATGAGACATACGGTGGACTCTGGCAGCATAGACTTAATGATTTTACAATTAGATGTAGGAGGCATCCATAATGTTCTCTATAGTGGATAGAAGATTAACCAGTTGGTAGAGAAAATTCTGTAATGAGATCAGCTTCCTAAGGCCATGCTAAACCCAAAATTATGATGATGCAAGGACTTAATAATTTTGTGCTCTATTCAAAGGTGACATGACTCCTGCCAATTACAATATAGTACTCCCTTCCCGCTCGTCTTTTTTTGTTTTTTCATAACACGTGAATTCTATGATACAGAGGAGGGAACGAGTGTCGCAAGTAAGCAAAACTAGTTCCAGTAGTGGAACTTACCTATGTTCAATGCAAGGAAATGCATATGGGATATGGACACTCGAGGTGATGTTCCCTCCAGGTATAGGGTGTCAAATTGTGAAGGATATAAACAAGGATTTGCTTGGTTGAGGATGCAAACTGCTTGGGCCATGGTTTATAACGCAAAGTGAGAACCGGCTAAAGGCTCAATACTGCAAGCAAGGGCATGGGATGCAATCACAATTTAATGCCAAAAATTGTCTTTTTTTATATCTTTTAGTCTACTTGGTGTGAAAAAGGGGTAAACTTGTGCCAAATAGACGTCTTTTCAAATCCAATTTACGAGTGTGAAAAATATAAGTTCACTCGGCGATATTTTCCATTTTTTATAACAAGTCGAAAAAGAGATTAACTAGGACTCATGATCTTTCAAATCCAATTTTAATGAGTGTGAAAGGGACAAATCACTCAGTGATCTTTTCAATTTTTAATAACGAGTCAGAAAAGAGATTAACTAAGAATTGTGATCTTTCAAATCCAATTTTAGCGAGTGTGAAAGGGACAAATAACTCGACAATATTTTCAATTTTTAATAACGATTCAGAAAAGAGATTAACTAAGACTCATGACCTTTCAAATCCAAATTAATGAGCGTGAAAGGAACAAATCGCTTGACAATCTTTTCTCTTTTTGAACGAATTGGAAAAGGTCTTAACTTGGACTCGTTGGGAGATTCTAGGAGGAAAACCACGGGGGAGGCCAAGGCTCCCATACTGATCTTCTATGGAATGTCGGTATCTTACGAAGAACCAACACAAGCTCTGGAAGACCCAAATCTCTACAAGTCAAGGAGGACAAAGTGATAACGGAGGTTATCGTATCCATGTTATATCAAATAATGTCTCTTCTTGGAAAAGAGATAGGCGGAGGCATTGTATGCCCCACAAGACCATCCCAATTAAAGGGAACCTTGTCAAGACTTGGAGGGAGAGAAATCGAGAAGAGTAAAACTCTCTCTTTTTCAAAAGGTGAAGTGTTAGAAATGCTAAGGACATGGCATAGAAGGTGTAGAACCAGAACTAGAAGAGAGGGATCAACCAAAAATTGCATTGGCATGACCACTTCCTTAGACTTTTCACTCTCCAAGAGAAGAGTGGGGTCGATTGAATATTACATCGATATGACCACTTCCTCAACCATTGGTTGAATAGGATGTGAGAAAAAAAGGTCAAGAGGTTCATCACCCCAAAAAATAGGAGTGTTGTTGGTCGAAGATTGCATCGACACGATCATTGGTTGAGCAAGATTTGAGACAACAAGGTCAAGAGATGCATCACTCCCAAACATAGGAGAGGTGTCGATCGAATATTTCATTGACATGACCACAAGTCAGATGGCATGTGAGACAACAAGGTCAAAGGATGCATCAACCCCTAAAGGAAAAGGGGTGTCAACCGAAGATTGCATCAGCATGACTGTTGTATCAACCAAAGAAGGAACAAAGTTCTGTGAAATGATAGATGCCTCAGAACCCAAAGGGCCCTTAGGGGAGTCCCACGCTTCTGGTATACCAGCAGTAATAGGACACAAATGACTAAGGTGACTTCCTTCACAAGTCCTACAAAGGAATCTAGGCTTATGTCTGAGACATCTAGGATTCACAATCATATGAATGCCCCCAGCATGACCTGCAGTGGTTGGTGACATGCTCCCAGCATGACTTGCAGAGGCTAGCAGAAAATCTCCAACATGACTAGCATAGGTTGGTGATGGATCCCCAACATGACTAGCAGAGGATGGTGACGGATGTGCAGTGTGACTAGCAATGACCAGACATGTACCCCTAGCATGACTTGCAGCGAATGGTTGCAGGTATTCAACATGACTCACAGGGGTTGTTGACCAATATCCAACATGACTAGTAGAGGTTGGTGATATAATGCCAGTATGACACATAGTGAGTGGACTTGTTCCCCTAGCATGACTTGCAACGGCTGGTTGCAGGTCTTCAACATGACTCGCAGAGGTTGTCGACCAATCTCCAACATGAATAGCAGAGGTTGGTGATATAATGCCAGTATGACACGCAGTGACTGGACTTGTGGCGGTAGTGAATTGTGGCATTTGAGACCAAGGTCCAAGGAGAGATTGGTTTTGAGAAATTGCAGGCTAGGAAGGATCCTGGTTTACACCCTGTCCCTATCCAATAGGATAGTATCCTCCTCAATATTGATTCATAAAGGGATGTAAGGGCATAGACACTGAGGAAGCCGCTTGCGAAGTGAAAGTGACATGACAAGGGTTATTCATGTTAGGATATATGTTTCCCCCAGATGAACGAAATTTGTGAAGAGGGTCGCCCATACTACAAAAATAACTTCCCCCAGATGAAACACCAGAGGACAAATGGAGGTCAACCATGGGAAAAGTGTTCATAGGAACCAACATGGTAGAATAAGGATAGGTGGACAGAGTGTAATAAGTAGAATGACTGCATAGTTGGGCACTTACTTCTCACATAGTGGATTTGTAGGAAGGAATATTCCAACCTCCTACCATAAGAAGTGTTTGAAGGATATGACTCCCACCAAGCGAAGAGGGATAAGAAGGAGGCATCATGCCCCCAAAAATTGTATTCGCATAAGGAGGCGAGACAAAGGATGGTAAGTGCGAAGACATATCAGACATACCATGAGAAAAATGATTAGATACCCAAGGGATTGACTGAGTACCATAATTCTACATAGCATTATAAAAAGTGGAAGGGTTCGTCCCCATGAAATGAGTATGCATCATGGGGTGGGTAGCAGTAAATGAGGGAGAAAAAGAAACTCCACTATACATGATAAAAAATACTCAACACAAAATCCTAAGGCCAACTAGTAATCAAAGAGCATACCAAAAAGTCAAACGACCAATATGCATGCAAACGGGCTAAAGTGGCTGAGTGGCCTCCCTTGCTAAAGAAGGTATGCCTCGTCCAGGAGGGACTTGAGACTCCCTGCCAAAGTTTAGAGGTAACAAAATTAGTTATAAGGGCCCTCATAGTCTTAATAACCAGTTGGTGAAATCCCCCCAGAGAGGTAATATTCCATAAAGGTTGTGCGTTGTCCAACCCCTATCTGACTCGGGATACAAGCAGAATAACCCCTGCAAGTAACCTATGAGAAACCTAAGTCAAGCAACTAATAAACCATTGTATAACCGATGCACAGGTGAGCAGTTGTGAGTCTGGATCACCATATGGGGAGGGTAGAAAATCCTGAAACCTTGAAAGCACCACCTCTCATAGAGGTATGGGCACTAGAAAGATCCCCAAATATGAATAAATCCACAGATATATCTCTGACGCTAGGTGAGTATCCAGGGGTTATCCCTTCAACTAAATTCGTGTGACCTCATGATTAACTCTATTGTGAGTGGATCCTTCTGATATTACCAATTATACAATGGATTTCTCAATTCCCTGTCTCAGACACATATTTTGATTTAATTGCCTTGGAGAAGTTTACTCACAAAATCCTTTTCCAAGGCACTAAATTCTAGGCTAGTTTGTGCACCCTAAAAAATAAAATCGTGACTAATCAATTTTAGTTTAAAGTGTAAATTTTATTGGTTGTGATTACTCAAAGAGGTATGGAAATGAAACTTATGGTGTTATGACTCTGCATGAAAATAAAAATAGATATAATGCAAATCCTAACTTTAACTTTTCAGTGAATGATATGATAAATAAAAATAGTGCAATCTTCAATTTTAACTCTGCAACTCAGAATTAAAATGCAATCTTTCGCTAAATGTGCTAAGCTAATGATAAAGGTTCAAAGACAAAAATACGAACCAATACAAAATGCCTATTTTTTTTTTTGTATTTTCAATGTATTTAAAAAGAAAATGCATGGACTGATAAGCGACTTGATATATAAATTCTACTGTGTATAAAAGAAATCACTCAATCATAATACCAAACAGCTAAGTAGACAACCCAACTACCAATTACAAATCAAAAACGAAAAACAAAGAGAAAGATGTCGCCCAAAAATTCAACCCCAAAAAGGTTTCCTGTCATCCCAGATAATCTCAATAGGTATCACAAAGACCTAAGAAGGCTCAGTGATCCTCAAAACCTACACAACAATCACTAAACCAAGAAAAAAAGAAAAGAGGAAGTGGTATATGCTCATGTTCAAGTGAAAAGGGCGTATATACACCTCTTTTAGTGGGACAACAAGCGTATACACGCGTCTGTCAGGGTGAAAAGGGCGTATATATTTTAAAACAAGGCTAGGCAAGGTTAAAAGGTTGAAAACGCAAACCCAGAGTGAATAGACTATGTCCAAATGTGATACGACAAGAAATACAAAGGCAAAAGAGCAATGTAAGAAGGAAAAATACTTCAAACCTTAAAAGGGAGATCTATCCTCAGTGGAGTCGCCAATTCTATTATGAGGGAAAAAATCCCTATGTCAAAGGGTAAACCACAACAGATAGGTATGAATGTAGAAATCAACTCAATTCCAACATGTGCTATATAAACTAATGTGCAATATGAGGAATAAGCCTACCCCAATCCAATCGTTTGATGTCATTCCACCATTGAGCACTTTGACTCAAAGCTTTACACCTGCAAGAAGTTCTCAACAAACAAGCAATGCAAGTATATTGTGATAATATATAAAATGAGTTAGCACATTAGATAGCACAATCCATTAATAAACATTACAAACATGACCATGGATAATAATCATATATTTGCAAGATATCAATAGGACGGGAAAGGATTATTTCTATTAATAATTGATCAACAGAAGTATCAACATTACAGACTTCTGTGTCGACATGGTTCGAAACCAAGAAACCAAGTTTCTTCCAACTGGGTCTATACCACTTCAATCCTCCACCAAAGGCAAGCTCATAGCAAAGAGATAATGAGATCCTCTTGACAATAAGGGAAGATCTTGGGGGTTGAACACTATGTTCAGACTTGAGGGAAAAAGGGATGCAAACTCAGTATGAAGTAATTTCTCCAGACTAACTTTGCTCTCAAAGGTTAATGCTTTCTCTCTCCTTTTCCATAGCTCAAAATTGTGCTCTTATAGCCGCCAGAATGCAATTGAAGGGCCGAGTTGGAACGTTTCTAGTATATGGAAGGCCAAAGATCAGAGATCATTTGTCATGACATGGAAACCCAGCCTCATTTTGTATTTTCCGGCACAAATCCTGATATACTCAAGATGTAGTGGAGAAGCAAGCGTATACTCATCTTGCAAAGCAGTTAGGAAGCATATATGTGGAAAAATATATAAATTAGGATCTGGATTTATCAAAAATGGGGTTGATAAGTCTGCATAGGGAAATGCAAAAAGGCCCTCTATGCAAGATAACAATGGTGAGGCAAATCTTTCTATAACAAGGTTAAACCTTCACAACCTGTAGAAAAGGTGACTTTCGCAAGGGATTTTGAGACCAACTTTGCGTTATTATTGAGGGAAAGGAGATCTGTCGACCTCACAAGAATGCAATATGATTCTATAGAAATAGAGTCAAATATGATGACATCGGGAAAGTTAAAAGCTAAAATCAAAATGAGAAATAAAGAAACTAGATGATTCAGAGAACAAGCAGGGCCTTCTAGATCTCGGAGGTTTGCGAAAGACAAAATGGATGACATGGAAAAAATAATCAAAGAATTATCTAATAAAATCTCAAAAATGGAACTGGATCAATCTAAAACAGATCATTTCATTATAAAATATTTCAGAAGGAATCCTAACTCTCAAATACAACAAAGAAAAATAAAAAATGAAGATCAAAAGATTCAAACCCCTTTAAAAATGAAAATTTTATAGGAGGAGACGACATGCGAAACTTTGAGGATTTAGAGGAAGATATGAATAATCTTGGCAATGATTGTCAAGAACCTTATTTAACGAGGAAAGATTATGAAAGGTCTTTAAGCATAGAATATTGATCTAATAATGATGATAGCATAAATATCATAGAAGATTCTTCTTATCAAGGAATCACTGACAATATAATGGTCGAGCTTCAACAAAAGTATAATTTAAGTCCCAGAGATAGAAATATCGCAACTGCCCAATCGAAGAAAATCTTGTCGAGAAATAAAGCGAATGAGGCAGCTCAACCAGTAGCTAAAACACAGACTACCAAAACGAAAGCAACTGAAACATAGACTGCCAAAACAAAAGGAGCTGAAACACAGAACACTAAAACAAGAGCAACTGAAACACATAATGCTAAAAGAAGAGCAGCTGAAACATAGACTTCCAAAACAAAAACAGTTGAAACGAAAGCAACACAAACTAATAAATCAGAAAAAAGGGACATAGAAGCCTCGACCAGAGAAGCCAAAAAGGAAACATGAAGTTTCAGTTTAGAAAATGATATTAATAAAATCAAGGTTTCTGTGCCTCTGGTTGAATTGGAAAAGAAAGCTACATATAGAAAACAAATTTCCAAAATGATAAATTTCTCTGATGTTGAAAGTCATGTGGATGTTATAAATTTAGAATATGATAAACCAACTATAACGTTTGGTCCGCATTTTAAAAATTCTAGAGATTGTGTGACTCCTTTCTACATTACGCTAACTATGCATGATCATCTTCTCCATAACTGCATGTTGGATTATGGAGCCTCCCACAATCTGATGCCCAAATCTATTATGGATAGACTTGGTCTCAAAATTACCAGACATACAGAGATCTGTATTCTTTTGATTTGAGAAAAGTTAAATGTATGGGTATGATTAAATATTTAGTGGTTAATCTTGCAAAGATTCCTGTAAAATGTGTGTTGATGGATGTGGTTTTTGTTGATATCCCTCCAAAGTACGTCATGTTGTTGTCTAGGTCTTTTTGTGCCAAACATGGAGGATCTCTTCAACTCGACATGACATATGATACAATCCCAATCTTCGACGAATAATTCACCTACCTGTACAGAGAAACAAGGTTGGCATATACAGTAAGTGATCCGCTGAATCTAAATAATTATCTTATTTATGTCATAGATCAGGATTTAGGAAACTGTATATTATTGATCGATGCTGATTTAGATGAATGTATAGAAGAAAATTGTACAGAAAAAGAAAAAAGTAAAAATGTAAATAGCACTAGAGTTTGGAAAATTTATTTTGATGGTGCTTCATCTTGTGAAGGAGCAAGAGATGGAGTGTTGTTTGTGGCACCCAGAGACGAGTTTATTATCCCTTTTTCTTAAAGATTACAATGGGACATCGATTACACCAATAATGTATGTGAATATGAAGCCCTGGTTTTAGGATTAGAGGTTGCCAGAAAGTTGAAGATTGGAAACCTGGTAGTTTATGGCGATGAAAAATTAATTATAAAGCAGATAAAGAAGCAATATCAGGCCAAATAGCTGAGGTTGAGGTCTTACATAAATTGTGCCTGGGATCTGATTGAATTTTTTTTCTCATCGTTTAATATTCGTCACATCCCCATAATAGAAAATCAACAAGCAGATTCATTGGCCAAAGCAGTCACGACATTTGTACCTCCTACTATTTTCAAACTAAAGTATCACATAGAAATGATGCAGAGACCCTCAATACCAAACAATATACAACATTGGTAGGTCTTCGAAGATGATGAGCAAATCAGACAATTCCTAGAAATGGTGGGTGAATTTTCTGAAATGCACACCGATCAGGAAAATCAAAATGACCCTGCTTGGATAATGCAGGAAGGTGAGGACCCTTAGGAGTTTTGAGATAAGATCACTAATCATCGCATATTGGTACTAAAAAATAATCAGATCCCTAAAGGTATAATTCCTTTGGAGAGATTCTTTGATCATGATGATATTCCCTTGAAGTCTACTTTGCAGCCTTAGCCTGAAGAGGTTGAAGATTGTAATATAGGCACCAAGGAAACTCCTAAGATGGTAAAAATATCTAAATACCTTCCCCTTGAAATAAAAAGAAAATATGTCAAGTTAATCAATAAGTACAAGGATGTTTTCACCTGTTCCTATGATGAATTAAGAACTTTTGATACCACCGTAATCGAGCACAAAATTCCCCTAAAGTAGGGTGTTAAACCATTTAGGCAGAAGCTCAAATAGATAAATCCCATACTACTGCATGTGATATAAAAAGGAGGTAAAGAAGCTCCTGGATGCTAAACTCATTGTTCCACTCAGATATTCAGAGTGGGTAGACAATTTGGTCCTGATAAGAAAGAAAAACAATGAAATCAAACTGTGTGTAGATTTCAGAAATTTAAACAAATCATCCCTCAAAGATAATTATCCATTACCTAAAATGGATCACGTGTTGGAAAAAGTGGTCGGGGAAAATAGAATATCCATGATTGAAGTCTTCTCACGATATAATTAAATTGAAGTCCATGAGGATGATAAGAAAAAAATTGCATTCACCACCCCATGGGGTACCGTCATGTATGACATAATGCCATTCGGACTGATGAATGCAGGAGCCACGTTCCATTGATCTTTGGACATATCTTTTGTTGGCGAAAGAGATAAGTTTGTAGTGATCTATCTAGATTTTCTAACAATATTTTCTAAATCTGATGCAGATCTCCTGGTGAAATTCAAACAGACGTTTGAGAAATGTCGAAAAATCGGTTTGTCTCTGAATCCCAAGAAATATCATTTTTCTATGCAGGAAGGTAAACTCTTGGGCCACATAGTATCTAGATATGGAATTAAAATCGAACCAAAAAGGGTTGAAGCTGTAGATATAATAAATATTCCTAGGAATAGAAAAGAGATTCAATCATTTTTAGAAAAAAATTAACTTTTTAAGAATATTTATCCCAAACTTTGTTGAAATTGTAAAATTGGTTACAAATATGCTCAATAAGGAAAGTGAAGTTAAATGGAAAACCGCAGCCAAAGCGTCATTCGAATGTATCAAGAAAGTTATAGGTGAAGCACCAGTGCTGGCCAGCCCAGATTATATGAAGGAATTCTTGATTTTCTCATTTGCCTCTGAACACACTATCGTGGTCGTGCTCTTACAAAAGAACGATGAAGCTTTTGAGAACCCAATATAATTATTTAGTAAAAGTCTTAGAGACGTTGAACTAAGATATGATATATTAGAAAAGCAATCATATGCAATGGAGAAATCTCTCAAAGATTTCAGAACTTATGTGCTCCATTCTAAGGTAATCACCTATGTACCAACCAACACTGTCAAGGACATATTAGTTCAACTAGATAGTGATGGAAAAAGAGGCATATGGTTATCCAAGATTCAAGAATTTGACCTAGAGGTAAAACTAACCAAACCGGTCAAAGGTTAGGATTTGGATAAATTACTAGTTGAATCAAATTTCCGGGCGCTTGGGATAAATCATTTACAATCCTACGAAGAGCTTCTAGATATCGAAGAGTTCGATGACTAGATACCTACGACTCAAACCCAGGAGAAATTCTCTTCTTCGACTTGGTATAAATACATAGTTTCCTACCTTCTCACTCTACATTGCCCGAGCGGTATGACTCCTTCCAAAGCTAGAATGTTGAAGTTGCACGCAGTGAAATATTGTATCATGCATAGTCAACTATATTGGAAGGATCCTTTGGGTTTCTTACTATGCTATCTAGTAGAATCCTAAATGGAGAGGGTAATAAATGAATTCCATGAAGGAGTGTGTGTAGGGAATCATGCATGAAGAGAAACGACATATAAAATCTCGAGAGATGGATATTATTGGCTGAAACTATTTACTGATGTGAGCGCTAAAGTTAGAGCCTATAACCCCTGTCAACTATTTTCAGGCAAGCAAAATATTCCTTCACTACCTTCGGTCCTAGATAAACCAGAAGCTTTGTTTCAACAATGGGGTCTAGATTTCATCGGTGAAATACATCCACATTCAAGTGCACAACATAAGTGGATTTTGACCGCTATTGACTATTTCATCAAATGGGTAGAGGCTATTCCGACGTAAAATGAAACAAATACAGTGGTGATCAGTTTCTTGGAAGAAAACATTTTGTCTAGGTTTGGTTGTCCTCAGAAGATAGTTACTGATAATGCATAGGATTTCAAGTCCATGGCTTTGGTAAGTTTCTGTCAGAAGTACAACATTGCACTAGGGAATTCCACAACCTATTATCCTCGGGGAAATGGGTTAGCCGAATCCTCGAACAAGTGTCTAATCACCATAATTAAAAAAGTGTTGACTGAAAATAAGAAAGCTTGGCATGTACATTTGAAATATGCTTTATGGGATAATCAGATAGGCACTAAGAGATCAATCGAAATGTCCTCTTTTTAAATGGTATACGGTAACGATGTTGTTCTCCTCATCAATCTTTCTCTATCCATAATGAAACTCTGGAAATATGCCAAGGAAGATCAAAATCACATCACTAGGAGAACAAATCAATTGATTGAAGTCCAACAAAAGTTAGGCAATCCCTTGAAAAGTAAAAATCCCCAGTGAAAAAATTCTTTGTAGCTGAAGTTGTCTTGAAGGTCGGAAGGAAATTAACCTTGAGTAATCAAAGTGATTTAACAGGCCTCTGTTGCTAAATTATAAGAAAATATCATCCCTGATATATGACATACAAGTTGATTGCCCCCACTTCATGCTTATATATATATATATATATATATATATATATATATAAGACAGATGGTGAAAGGAAATTCATCTAAATGATTTCCCCCATCTAGTTCAAAAATGAGATGATGAAAGGAAATTCATCAAATTATTTCCCTCATCTCAAGCATTTAAATGCAAGATTACAAAATGAAGTGGTGAAAGGAAATTCAATTTGGGAATTAGATAACTTTACCAGGGTACTGAACAAGCTTGCTAGCAGTGAAGTAATGTCTACGATATCTGCAAGGCTATTATACATGTATTATAAGGCACTCTGGTAGTTAGTCTTCCTCTCAACAAGATTTACATTCTAATCCAACTAAGGACTCCCTAATTAAATCATTAAAATCACTTTGCATTGACAAGAATAAGATCGAACAGAGTATGATAGATAGGTTAAGGTTGTTTTCATTATCTTGAGCAAATCTAAATACAGTTTCAGAAAAGAGAAATCGCAAATAGCCTAACCAAAAGTCATGATTTGATGTGTTTTGAAGGTTTTCTAAGTTACGGTTGAAACCCTTTTCTCAGTGCGATCCTTTTTTGAAAAAAGTTCCACAAAATGCAATAATGACTCCATTTACCCAATAAAGGAAATTGGTATACTATTCTTCGTGACTCGCAGGGAGATGCAATCCCTAAATGGAGCCTATGTTGGAACATATATATTTTTCTAACTTTAGACTTATATAAGTTTCATTCTTGTTTAAATAAGGACAAACACGCACTTGAATATCAATGTTAATGAAGTCTTCTGCTGAATCCAACAATCTGAAACCCTTAAAAGTTATGGAACCACCCACTCGTTAAAATGTCAAATCACTAAAGGCTACCTTAGAAATGTCAAGTTTCGGGATTTCGCGATACTAACAATCTAGCATGTAAGAACTCCAAAGTCCTGATATACGAGGTCGTGAAACTATCTTAAGTTAAACTGAGTTATTTTAGGGTTAAGAACAATTAACGATTAATAAATCTTATCGCGATTTCACGTTTCGGGGATCCTAACATATAGTGACTATCAATATCCCGAGACCCAAAACCCCAAAATATTTGAGGTTAATCATGATTAATTAAAAGGGTTAAACACAACTAAACTTAATTAATCACATTGCAATTTCCCATTTCGTAAGTTCAGGTTGTTATAAGATCTCCCGAGAGACAAAATGTCAAAATTTACTTAATGATAAATATGATTAAATGATGCTTTAACAAAGATTATGTCTTAATTAATCCATCGCTTAATGATGACTCAGATAGATTCAAATTTTGTATATGATTTTCCTGAGCACGAACCACGAAAAATAAATTCCATTAATAATGCCTTTACAACAATCATTCCAAATAAGATTTTGAGCCACTGCTTGAATCTGATTCATTAAAGAAAGTAAATACTTCGTCAGTAACGGTATTGGTTGATCGATGCGATTAAAGGAAAAGGGATGTGAATTTGAATTTCATTATGTGTTTTACTGAGAAACAAGTTTTTCCAGTTGAAAGATTATACGCACTTCCTATGGTAGATAACAGAGTTCAAAGGCTTGATACCATGGATCAACAGAAATCACCTAAAGCGACTGGTGAAAGTTCGATCCAGAACGAAGATGTTCTCTCCGACACCTCGCCCAGAAGCATAGAAACCGTCAAATCCTGGATGCAATTATTCAACATCTTACAATATGAATTGGTAAATTGCTCAGATGATTCAAGCAACAACGAGAAGGAGGACCTATCTACAAAATACAAAATTGTTGCTCAGTCAGAGCTACAAAAGATAGCGACAACGCCTAATCTATTTCCCTACAATGATATGATTGGTTGGCCATTGTACCACGTAGATATCCCAACTAGGACTATTTTCAATTCGCAAAAGGTCACAGTTGGGTCTTTCAGGGTAGAACATCTACACGTGATGTACAAATTGTCTCCAGTATCCAATTTCATTTACAATGAAAATTTCCTAGTGGACTTCAATAAGAAGGAATGCGACCAATATGGAAAAAACCTTCCCGATTTAATTAAAGACTGGTATTCTTGCCCCAAGAGGTTCAGAGTAGACTCACATGGTATATATCTAGTTTCCACACTAGAACCCCACATAATGTACATAGCAATGATAATGTGTAGGCTCTACGGGAAGGAAAACACATCTCATTTATTTTGACCATGGGTACCTATTATACAAACAGTAGCAGAAGGGTACTCTTTTGACTGGGAAAAGATATCGTTGGATAGTTTGGTTCAAGATATTGCAATATATCAGTCACTAAGAGCCAAGGGGAAACTGAGACAATTTTTAATGTTGGCTTATATTATGGACGTCGTCTGTTTCATGATGCCTTTTCCACTGATGGACTGGGTCTGGAATCCAAATAGTTTCAAACCCATACATATTTATCATTCAAATTTTTGGGAAGAAAAGGAAAATGACTTCTTTTATGAGATCTACAATTGGGTAGTGGCATCGATGCACACCGCCATATATGGCTACCCACCTCCCAGAATCTATGACAAAATTGTGACTAACCTAGGCAGGATAACATACTGATACATCGAGGATAATTTCTCCTATATTAGGGTTTTTGGTTGTTTAGTTCCTCCATATGATCTGTCGCAATTTTTACCAGACCGACTAGCGTGCCAAGAGGTCGCACGACAAACTATACTCAGTGAGATTAGTAAGGAGCTCAAAGAAGTATAGAAAAAGGTATGGCCCTCTTTTCCCCTACAGATTGGTACATGTTCTCTACTGGATTTTGGTCACAAAATAGTGGAGGCCGCAGCCTTGGAATAAATAAAGTTGGTCAACATTAAATTCAAGAATCACGACGCACAAAATGTCATGGTTAATCACATGGCCAACTGCAATTTGAAAAGGTATGAACACAAAGATTCTCCTCAAGACAAGATTTTCCAAGGAGAGAGATCCTATCCAGAGATCATGACCCAGGTTCGATCTCTATCACCCGATAAAATTATTGAGTTTTACGACTTCCAAAGGCACCAAAGAAGTAGTCTCCCTAAAGTGTTACAAGGAGGAACCCTGACATCTCCATCTTCACATCAAACAGAGACCCGGAGATTAGAAGAAGTAATCTCCAACAGACAAGAATCCCAGAAAATTTTGGAGAAGACTGAGGTGTCGACTTAGAAAGAAGATATCCCATCAAAAAATGTATCAAGTGACCAAACCAAAGATCAAGCAGAGACACTGACAAAGGAGTGAGAATATGGACAATTATTTACACCAGATAAATTAAATACAAATGTGGTCGAGAAACAGTCGTCCACTGAAATAGAAAGCCCCATCCAGTTCATCACACCATTACAATTCACCAGATGGAATCCAAATGCAAAGGTAGTATTCATAGAATAGATCACACCCATTTTGGTTGAAGAATTTCCTCCTTCTAATTTAGTTTTTAGCAAGAAAAGGAAGGCTGTGGTGAAGAGATAAATGCAACTAAAGGAAGTTTCAGCTGTCAAAAGACATAGGGTGCTAATTGATGGAGAATCCTTGGAGGAGGTAGACTTTGATGAAGAAGTAGCAGGTTCACTAGGGGCCTTTGCAAGAACTAACCAGATTTAATTTGGAAATTTAAAAGAACGACTAAAGAAGAAATATCTGCAAATAAACCAATTGCAAAATCAAATGAAGACTATAGAAAATAATGTCTGGAGTGATGTCAACAGGGGATTTGAGCATCTTAGAGCCAACAACAAATAGAAAATCCAACAGATCAAATCTATCCCCGAAGAGATTCACAGGAATATGCATGCGAGCCAGAGATGGGACACCCAATAGGATGAGTTGGTAAGGAAACTAAAAGCCAAAGTAAGCTCTACTGAAAAAATTATTGTAGATATAACAATGTTCCAAGATCAGGAATTGGAAGTACGAAAGGAACTGGAAGCAACACATCAAAGCCTTCTCACTAAATTTGAAACTGTCCAAGATCATTTTTGGGTGATAGATAAAGAATTAAATAACATTTGTTTAAGAGAGAGAAGTTATTGCTTCCCGGACTACCTTCCAAGAAATGGTTGTGTCGTCAGCAAAACAAGTAGTTATACCTTCTAGGTTTTCCATTTCGGAACAGACCAGAGGTGATATAATACTAAAGACATGAGAATCTAGCATAACTGAAAGAAGGAAAATGGCTAAGGAAGTGAAGGAGTTTTGTGAAGAGGCTTTCCACTCACTCAAAAAAGAATCATTAGGCCTTGATAAAGAAGATAGCTCTGGAGTACTGGGACAGATTGACATAACAAAACATCAACTTGACATTAAGACAAATATGGAAGAGTCTCATGCTGAAATCTCACAGATAAAAGAGGTTGATATTATTTAGATAAATATATGTCTAGTGAAGCCTAGTTTGCAATTATAGTCTATAGTTTCAGAAGATAGACGAATAGAAGAAATATTGTCTCAATTGGAAAATAAATTATATATTTTTGAGGCTAATAATTTAATAGATCCCTCGAGGTTGGTGGCGCAATTTGTGCGAAGATGCATAAAATGTATTGAGAAAGGAAAAGGTATCACCGCTGGAAACAAATGAGATCACTTATGCACGTTATCCGTTTCAGAGATGGAGAACTAGAGAGAAAAATGCCTATGCCAGCATAATCAGGAGACTGATAGAAAAGATGAAAGTGAAGCATTTCATATTTTACGTTTTGTAATTTTTACTATTTACAAATAAGGGGAATTCCAACTGTTTAAGTTTGAGAACCTTTTGTATAAATATAACTTTCTAAGGTTAATAACGAGCTTCTTCTTGCCATATTGTAACTAAGAAAACTCATTTTTTGTGAGTATCAATACAAGTGCAGAAATGGATTCCAAATTTTGTGTTCTTTGATTTATGTTCCCTCTTTTTGTTTTAGATCTTTTGTTCTCTTTAAGTTACTCCTGAACAAGTGAATGATTACAATTTAGTACAACATCTACTGTGATTACGTTTCATTTAGTATTTGATTAGCAAGCAATTTTTCCTCTGTATTTTCTACCAGCAAATACAAGACCTGCATGTTATTTGGATCACTACATATTATATTCTTTTAGGAGTGCATTCTACATTTCCTTCTACTATAAACAACGTAAGACTCTTCTGTCATTGATGCCTTAATTTTTTTAATAGTTTTTGTAATTTTCTTCTCCTCTTTCAATTTGATAAATTGACTCAGATGATGAAATACGGCCTCTGTTCTGTTAAGATATTAATTTCATTTGAGGATTTAACTCTTACACAACTAACGAAAGAAAAAACACCTTTAAAACCAAGTTTCCTTAATTCCTTATGCCTAACATGATTCTTTGAGCCTTAAGTTTAATCTCACGAACAACATATGGATTATCATAATTAATAGGAATATCTTATGAATCTTTTGGATTGCATGAAAAATAACATAACTTCAAGGACTTGTTTAAAATGAAAGAAATATAAAACTAATATTTCAACTCAATTACTTTTATAAAAAGATATAACATGTAGACCTAGACCTATACCTTGAATTTATTTGCCACGTATATCTTTTCTTAGCCTTGTCATTCCATGCCTCGCATTTCCTTGCATTGCCTTGCATTTCCTTTTCTTGCATTGGCATACCTAGAACTAGACCTATACCTAGACATTGCCTTGCCATGTCTTTCCTTGTCATACCTTGGATTTCCATGGTCTAGGTCATGATCTATGTCATGGTATAGGTCATGACAATGGTGTAGGTATAGGTCTTCATCTAGTTCTAGGTCTAGGTCTCGGTCTAGGTCTAGGTCTATGTCATGGTCATGGTTTAAGTCTAGGTCTATTGCCAACATGTCCCTCAATGGCTTGAGAAGGCGAGGTGAAACTCACTATAAAACTCAAATAGGGACTTAGATGGATGAATCACCAGTTGCATTCCATCCAGGGCATCGAGTTTAAGCTAGTGGGGCCCTTTCATTTCCATTTTGTTTCCTATAAAAGTGTTTTTTGCAAGATATTCGGGACTAAGGTTTTTCTCAATGAGCCATAGTGCAAATTCTAAACAAGAGATTGATTTTCAAGAACATTGTGTCAGGTGATTATGGATAACATAGTCGAGTGCATATTGGTCAAACAAATGTGTGAGATCTTACAAAACTCCATTATGCTACTTAGTCTGTATTTCATACCCCGAACGGAATTGCCAACATGTCCTTGAATGACTTGAGGAGCCGAGATGCAAATCGAAATAAAAATAAAATAAGGACTCAAAGGGATGAAGAATTAGTTGCCTTGGATATGGGGAACCGAGTTTCATCTAGTGGGGCCCCTCCGTTGTCATTTTGTTTCTCAGAAAAGTGTTTGGTGTAGGATCTCCAGGACTATGTTTTTTGTCAATGAAGCATAGTGAAAATTCTGAACAAGAGGTTGATTTTTAAGAACATTGTGTCAAGTTATTTTAGGTAGCATGGTTGTGTGGGCCTTGTCCAAATAGATGCGTGAGAGATTATAAAACTATGTTTTGCTTCTCGGTGTGGATTTTATTCCCCGGGACCAAATTGCCAACATGTCCCTGAATGACCTAAGGAGGCGAGTTGCAACTCACAATAAAAATCAAATAAGGATTCTGAGGGATGAACCGTCAGTTGCATTGGATCTAGGGCACTGAGTTTCAGTGAGTTAGGCCCCTCCATTGTCATTATGTTTCCCGAAAAAGAAATTTTTGTAAGATCTCCAGGACTAGGGTTTTTCTTAATGAGGCATAATGAAAGTTATAAACAAGAGGTCAATTTTAAAGAACATTGTGTTGGGTGATTCTGGGTAGTGTGGTTGCATGTTCCTTGGCTAAAAAGATATGCAAGAGATTACATAACTCTGTTATGCATCTTAGTGTGTAATTTATGGCCCCAGACCAAATTGCCAACATGTCCGTGAATGGCTTGAAAAGGTGAGTTGAAAATTGTGATAAAACTCAATCTGGGACTTTGATGGATGAACCATCAGTTGCATTGGATATGGGGCACTTGGTTTGATCTATTGGGGCCCCACCACTGTCATTCTATTTCCCAAAAAAGCATTTTCTAGAGGATCTTCGGGAATAGGGTTTTTCTCAATGAGGCATAGTGAAAATTCTGAGCAATAGATCGATTATCAAGAACACTATGTCTGGTGATTGGGTAGTGTGGTCACGTGGGCCCTGGACAAATATATGTGTAATAGATTATAGAATTTTTTTATGCTGCTTGGTGTGTATTTAATGCCCCCAGACCAAATTTCCAGCATGACCTTGAATAGATTGAGGAGGTGAATTACAACTCACGATAAAACTCAAACCAAGACTCAAATTGATGAATCGTTGGTTGCATTAGATTTGGGGAACCAATTTTTATCTAGTGGGTCCCCTCCACTATCATTCATTGCCCATAATTTTTTTTGTTGCAAGATCTCCGAGATAGGTTTTTCTCAATGCTTATTACATACATTTGACAATTTAACACCTTGTCATGATAGACAAGGCAAGGTATGGTGATCCAAAAGGATCTAGGGAACATCTCAGAAGTTTCAGAAGTGTCCTAGGAGGCTCAAAATAGCCTCGACAAATGAGAAAGGGAAAAAATTCAAAGTCTTCAAAGCTCGAAAATACCAACATCATCATGAAGAGCACGTTGTAATCTTTCCAACGAAATAAATGGTTCATCAAACAGAGTTATGGATCAAAATATATTCATAGTCAAAGTTTTGGTCATCCTAGCCTAGTCAACCGGTATGAGTCAACATCCATATTGTTGATGTTAGCATCAATACAGATGACATTAGCATCCATACCAGGAATGTGGCACAATCAATGAACAACATGTGTCATGATGATGTTATCATGATGTCAGTATGGTGATGTGGCAACACTAGAGGCTGCCATGTGTCACCCATTTTTGGCATTTTTAGGTTGACATGTGGATCAATGAGAAAGTGTCACATGGCAGACTATGCAGGACTTGGAAAACACATGTCATCCATATAGCCACCTGGTAGGTGACGTGGAATCCATATAGGACGTGGCAGGTGATGTGGAAGTAATAGTAGCAGTGACGTCATCATGTTGATGTGGCCCAATGACAACGTGCCACGTTGTAATATCCCCAGGAAGAGCCCCAGTTGTAATTATGAATTGTAAACATATTTGATAGGCTGGTGAGCCAATTTATAATAAGTTAGGAGGATTATGTTGTGATTAGGCCAGAGATCCTAGATGCAAAGGCCAATGAGCCTACTATTGTATATATGTAAATTCTCATATATTTAATATAATTACATCGTTGTGTGTATACCAACCATGAAGAAAGAGTTATGGGGGACTAAGCTCCACTAGGTAGGGTGAGGGAGGGGGTTAAGTGTCTAGGCCTAGAGGCTAATATAGAGGTCTTACCTCTAAGGGAATAATATTTTATTGTTATTATTTCCTAAAGTCTAAGGTGGACATGAATGGTGTTGTCCTAATTTCCTAGGAAAGGGAACGAGTGCAAAGTGCAACGCATGAGTATGAAGGTATACATGTGTCGACCTGGGCACATGTAGTTATAGCTAGGAAATCCAATACCGTTGGGGGTTCACTTTCCATTCAAGGGTTTCTCCCCATCCTAGTAAGGGGGGGGGACCAGTCTGGAGTCTCCTCACAACTCCTACGATTCTCTGGAAGTCTGTCAGCCTTCCCAAAATTCACCAGGGATTCACGTATTGAACTAGTTTTCCTTCATCATTGCTTTTGTATCTAGCACATACCTTGGTAACCTGCAAGGATACTAGAGTTATCCCATGTGTATCCTGTGAATTTCGGGCACCCTGTAATTGTCTGAACTGTTTTGTGTCATAATTGTTGGATTTTGCAGCCCACGTAGTTCCTTCACTGAGTGTGGCTTACTACCATCGTTTGTTCCTTATTGACCTTTAATGTTATCCTCACCTTGCTAGAAACTGAGTGGAATTTGGTTGAAGAAGCGAGTTGTCAGGCCCATGGTTGAGGAAGTAGGTTGTGAGGCCCAAGGTTGAAGAGGCAGGTTGTGAGGCCTTTGAGAATCTCTCTCCAAGTGAGAGAGTTTGATGGGAAGTGATTTTCTCCTAGAGAGAGTCCAACACTAGCTACATATCTCTGAGAATTCATGATCTGGCATGTTGCCAAGACCCTGAAAGGGGAAGCAGAGCAGCTGATGGACTATGGAACAATGAAGGTACATATTCTTGGGGTGGAACATGCATGTGGGGAAAGAGAGTTTGTGAGTAGTGGGTGTAAGAAGGCTCCTGGAGAGAATCCTTCTAGTTTCCTGTAACCTCAGCCTAGTTTAGGATTCCCTTTCCCTAGGTGGAGATTAGTCCCAGCTCAATGGTGACCTACTACTAAGAGTGATGAGAAACATGGTCTAATGCTGGGAGGTTCGTGGAATGTTTTCACGCAGTTGGTGGTCTTCTAATAAAATATAAGTACCACTTTTATGTTCATTTACATGATGTGTAATGGTACATATGTTGTAATTGATGAGTATTGCCTGTGTATTTTGTATATGCTACATGTGTAGACTTACTGTTATTTCCACATTAATATGTTATATATATGTAGAATAGTCATTCTATGTTTATATGGATGTGTATCTTTTTCTGCAAATATCTTTGTGTGGCATAGCCCAATAGTTTAAGGATGGAGCTGTCACAGATCAGAGAAATAAAGGATTTAGTCGTTAGGTAGTGCTACCTAGCCTGTTGGTTATCGGGGACGTTACAAAATGGTATCGAAGCCATGGTTTTAGCACTGAGCTTGGATGGGCCAAATACATGGTCATTGGAACCAAGGTTTCAGGGGGGGATTATGTGAATATGAACAAATTTTGAACCTCAGAGCATTCTAAGTGCCAAGAGGTTACCTTGGCTGTGTTACAAATCTCAGGAAGTGTAGTGGTATTATAAAACCATGGAAAACATGGTATTGGGCCGTCGATTAATGTGGGCCATTGTAATCTATTCAAGAGAAGGAGGACAATTCCCGACCATCCGATCTGGAGAAAAGTGTAGAAGGGTTAATATGCAAGTACTTCATAATTTAAGACTTCGACGAAGTTATGTGTTCTAGAGAGGAAGAGGCCGAAGGCTTGAAGTCCCCAAAGTGGAACTACATTGTATATATGGGGAGAAGAGATCAATCGTTTGATTGGGCCGAACTGGATAGAACCGTTGGATCAAGACAAGTGTGGAATTTACGACATTGTATGAAGGGAGAAAACTCCCAAAGATCTAAAGTCTGGAGTTAATCCAAACCGCCTGTCAAAAGGGAAACATGTCAACAGATTGGCTTGTTTGGGATTCAGTGTTCAGGAGAATTAGTGTATGCTAGGGAAAGAACTCCTAAAGATTTGAAGACGCATGGCACCAGAGGCCGTAGTCTGAAGACCGGACTCTCTGGAAGAATTGTGCTATGTTATGCAGTGGAGGGACCCACCATCGTTAAAAAGGAAGAAAGGGAAGGGGGGGTGCAAAATTGATTACGAGCCGTCAATATAAGCGCTGATGATCACAGTGGATGAGACCTACATCAATATTAACCATTATATGATGATAGTCATATCCGCTTCCTGAGGATTATATCGCATCTCAGTCATTGGTTACTGATGAACAGTAGACCATAGATCCACTCCCCACATTTCGCGAGTTCGCCCATTCGACACTCTGGGGAGTTACAATGACTTGGGTTAGGAACTTTTGAAGCTCAGAGGCTCAAAGTTTAGAGTAAGAACCTATCAACATAGCGTTGGGCCATAGCTGTGGTCCCATGCAAATTAAGGGCTTAAGGAAAATGGGGGCTAGCGCCGAAAAAGAAATTGTGTTAAGGAAAGGAAGAAGGGGTTAGGAAGGAAGCCTGTAGGTTTCGTCTGGTTTGAACCTACATCAAAAGAGGTACTGAATATATGAGAACTTTATGATAGGGTCCATCAAATATCTAAGATCCATTAGCTCGGAGAAAAGTTATCCACTGCACAAGAAGTGCATTAGATAAAAAGAACGAGTTTTAATGGATCATAGCTTTCCTCTCAAGGCTCAGAATTGAGCAAGGAAGTCATCATTGGAAAGGTCTCTAAAAGAGGTTTACAGATGTAATGATTACATTAAAGTAGGAAAAAAAACTGATAGATATGAATACAGATCGAAGAAAGAAGGACATAGACGATTCTTCATTTGCATTGAAATCTTTAAGAAGTCATTGGATTAGATGTTGGGTTCAATAAGCAGCATGGAAACCCTGAATGGAATTATTGTTTGGGGAAGATAGTCCAGGTGACAATATTTGCACATCAAAATTGAATGCTAGGTGGAGAAATCCATATGTGATACATGATAACACCTGAACCATAAGTTCATATGGAGATGCAATGCATGGGAATAAGGAAGTTTTTATGGAATATGAAAGAGTTTGGAGACAAGATGTGACATATCCAAAGATCAGTCCTAGAGATTGGAGGTAGCACTTCCATTATTTCTAAAAAAGTGCACAGTGGAAGCATGTCATGAAGGTCATCAAATACGGCATGAAATAAGTTGACTTTGCCAGTCAGGTTGAAAAATCAAATGGGTCAAGTCAGGAGAAAATAATAATTCATCAAGATAATACCAGTGTTGATATGGTCAGTCATGGAAAGGCTAAACCAAAATGATTCAAGAAATAAGTTGGTTACTTAGAGAATATGATTGGAAATATAATTGGTTCATGAGGGAATTGGATCAGAGGAATCCAAATAATAATGGAATGTTGAAAATTAATATCAGCATAATATGTGATGGCAAGTATGCAAAGTAGACAAGGAAAAACTGTTGGATGGAGTCAAGTCCATGAACATCCTAAGATAATGGAAGAATAAATCATGAGATAGATATCAAGCTAATAGGAATGCATGTCAACACTACAGGAAGGAAATCTAGAATAGTAGAGAATTGTTGATGCACTCCAAGGATGTGAAGGTATTTCCATAAGAGCATGGAGATATCAAGTCAAGAATAATTTAAAAGTGAAGTGACTTCTAAAGAGAAATCAATAAGGAACTAGGAAGAAGAAAATGATTCTATGCATGGTTTTGAATGCAGAGTTGATCATGCCTGGAAATTATCCATATTAAGTAAGGCAGGCATCTAGTTAATTGGTAAGACATCCAGTGTAAGGCAAGCATCCAGTGTAGTGTTCGGGTCGAAAAGGAAGGCATCCAATTAATTGGTAAGACAATAGGAAGTGTGTGGAGAATGTGTCAACACATTGGCTAGAATTCCAACTTATGGATGGTGAGATACATGACTGAGATAAAGATCATTATGTAATTCAATGCAAGGTGCATTGAATAAATATGCATTGAGAATTGCACTCATGCATAGTGAGTGATAGAATTGGTTACTTAATGTGTTTGTTGAATGTGTTTTGTAAGTACATGAATATATATTATTGCATGGAAATAATTGACACTAACAGCTGAAATGTTGTTAACTCATGAAGTTGAGGACAGTTTAGGAGTTGTTAGACATTGCAGCAGGAAAGTTGTTGGTCAAGTAGTCATGTAAGCATTGACTACAAGAAATTTCTTATTCAGAAAAAGAAGTAATGAACTTACAGATATTAATTATAAACATGAATATGCATAGAATGATGAGTCATTCTATTTTGTTAAATTGTCAGGTAATTGTGATTGAATTGTTAGGTGCAGGAAATTCTAAGATCACTGCATAAGATTTTGTACATATTGCAATTAAATTATGATGTACAACAAATACTGACAATTGTTGGTTGTATGCAAGATGAAGAATTGCAGGAAAAATGGTATGTAGTTGGTGCCTGTGGAAAACCACGGGGAAGGTTGCATTTCTAATATGGAAACAGCCAAGAAGAATTATGAAATATAATTTCATGTTTTGGGGAAAAGTTTAATTCCCCTTTGAACTAAGTTGGAGTTCCTAAATGAATTATTTTATTTTTTCTCATGATAACTTCATGTGGGTGATGCAGATGAGATGATGTTGATTAAAGTTAGAATGTTGACTACAAAGAGTAGCTCGGGGAAGATGCTGATTGGAAATCTCTAAGGGAAGTTGGAACTCTGGGAGCCATGGTGCTCTGAGACTTCCTGAGACAACCTATTGCTAAAGCCCAAGGAAACAAAGGTGTAGCAGCCGATGGATTGTGTGACAGATAAGGTGTACACTCCTGGGGTGGGACATGCATGTGGGGAAAGAGAGACTATTGGTTGGAGTGATGCTGAGGTTTGGTACCTTGGCCTAGACCATGTTGATATGGATTGTGGACCATCGCTATCTTGGGAAGCTATTTCCCTGATGTATTCATAGCCCTACTCAGGGGTGGAAGGTCTTCTCAATCAAAAGATAAGTATCCATTATCTATTCATTGTATGCTATGTATCTTGTATACATGTTATGATGTTATTAGAATTTCCTGTATATATATTGCATGTATGTTCTAATGTTGCTTCTGAATGAATAGGTGTATGAGAAGAGTGTTTATGTCAGTGGAGTCATAGCCCCTATTAAGAGTTTATCAACAGTGAGATCTACGGATGGGTGGAACATCGTGGATATGCATTCAGTCGATGCTTTCAATGAGGTTTAATTGAAGCATGTAACAAGGAACAACGAGATGAATGCTTTCCTGAAGAAGCTCTATGGAATAGAGCAATTGAATTTCAGTTGTAGTATGAACACCATAATTGGTGCTTGAAAGTAGAGAACCAGGCAGATAATAAGATTACAATAGCTAAAGCCTGGAGATTTTTGAAGAATTTTTGAATTGTATATGTATAAAAAAGTTGCACTGAGGACAGTGAAAGAATAAGGGGAGGGGATTGTAATATCCCCAGGTAGAGCCCCAATTGTAATTATGAATTGTAAACATATTTGATAGGTTGGTGAGACAAGTTATAATAAGATAGGAGGATTATGTGGTGATTATGCCAGAGAGCCTAGATGCAAAGGCTAGTGAGCCTACTATTGTATATGTGTAAATGCTCATATATTTAATATAATTACATCCCTGCATGTAGATCGACCACAAAGAAAGAGTTATGGGAGACTAAGCTCCACTAGGTAGGGTGAGGGAGGGGGCTAAGTGTCTAGGCCTAGAGGATAAGCTAGAGGGATTACCTCTAAGGGAATAATATTTTATTATTATTATTTCCTAAAGGCTAAGGTGGACATGAAAGGTATTGTCCTAAGTTCCTGGGAAAGGGAACGAGTCTGAAGTGGAACGCATGCGGCTACAAGAAGACATGTGTCAACCTGGGCGCATGCAGTTATAGCTAGGAAATCCAACACTATTGGGGGTTCACTTTCCATTAAGGGGTTTCTCCCCATCCTGGTGGTGGGGGGGACTAGCCTAGAGTCTCCTCACGACCCTTGAGATTCTCTGGAAGTCTATCACCCTTCCCAAAATTCACTAGAGATTCACATATTAAATGAGTTCCCCTTCAGCATCACCTATGTATCTAGCATGCACCTTGGGAACCTGCGGGGATACTAGAGTTATCCCGTGTGTATCCTGTCAAGTCTAGGAACCCTGTAATTTTCTGAGTCATGTTGTGTCATAATTGTTAACTGTTGCAGCCCACGCAGTTCCTTGACTGAGTGTGGCTTTCTTCCATCGTTTGTTCGTTACTGACCTTTACTATTGTCCTCACATTGCTGGAAACTGAGTGGAAGCTAGTTGAAGAAGCGGGTTGTTAGGATCATGGTTGAAGAAGCGGGTTGTGAGGCCCGTGGTTGAAGAGGCAGGTTGCAGGCCTGTGAGAATATTTCTCCATGTGAGAGAGTTTTTTGGGAAGTGATTTTCTTCTAGAGAGAGTCCAACACCAACTATGAAGCTCTGAGAATTCCTTATCTGACCTATTTTCGATACCCTAAAAGGGGAAGTAGAGCAGTTGATGGAGTGTGCAATAATGAAGGTGCATATTCTCGGGGTGGAACACACATGTGGGGAATGAGAGTTCATGAGTAGTGGGTGTAAGATGGTTCTTGGAGAGAATCCTTCTAGTTGCACTGTGTAGTTTCTTGTAACCTCATCCTAGTTTAGGATTCCCTTGCCCTGGGTGGAGCTTAGTCCCAACTCAGGGGTGACCTACTGCTGAGAGTGATGAGAAACATGGTGTAAGGATGGGAGATTCGTGGAATTTTTGCATGCAGTTGGTGGTCTTATAATAAAATATAAGTACCAGTTTTATGTTTATTTACATGTTGTGTAATGGTACATATGTTGTAATTGATGAGTATTTCTTGTGTATGTTGTATATGTTGCATGTGTAGGCTTACTATTATTTCCACATTAATATGTTATATATATGTAGGATAGTCATTCTATGTTTATATGGATGTGTATGTCTTTCCACAAGTATCTTTGTGCGGCATAGTCCAGCAGATTAAGGCTGGAGCTGTCACAGAGAAAAGAATTAAAGGATTTAGTCGTTAGGTAGCACTACCCGACTTGTTGGTGGTTGGGGACGTTACACACGTGGCATGTTGGTTTGGCACTTTGGGTCACCAAATGGGCCAGTGGAAATGTGACATGTGGTACCCCCAGGTGATTCCACGTGGAACCACCCAGGAGAAGCCACATGGTCCTATTGTGGCCTAACACATGGGCCAATAGCCGAGCAACATGTGGCAGAGACACGTAGGTGATGATTGTACCAGGTTTTATCACTCCAAGAAACCCTTTGTGGTTGTAGACCAAAGGTGCTTGGTAACTTAATAAATTATCAATAATTAAAGTGTTTGGGACAATGGGATAACTAAGAAGGCTGTATTATGGACAACTAATCATATGTTCAAATGAGACAATGCTTTTAGATACCAAATATCAGTAACAGTAATGAAATAAAGTGTGAAGAACACCATTCAAGATGACCAAATACATAAATATGCAGGGTCATACGAGATAGCAGAAAATCATTTGATTCATACTCATGAGCCACACAAGAAGATGACAGTTCTCAATGGCTAAACTGAAATGAATCAGATTACAGACTAAAGATGTATATGAGAAAAACTGATATAAGTAACAAAAGAAAATTGTCCTTTGTATTAAGAGAAGCAGTCAATTACATAGCCAAAAAAATTGTATCTGAAATTCTCCTCTAGTTCCTCTTAATCAATAAACTTTATAGTCTTTACATCAATGATCAGATCCTATAAAAGAGGATCGAATAATACCAAAAATAGATTAGAATTAAACTAATCAACAAAATAATAGGATAGATCATATATAAAGTGAAATCGAACCATATCTTAGTATTAATTCTTCGACAACTGCTCTGTTTGAAGGATACCTAGAAATATGGAGTTGGTTGCTTCAAAATCTGGATGTAATCTTTTCATCGACCAACTACCATGTAGAATTTGACAACTAAACCATCATCTTTCATCTTGTCATTTGACACCTGTGCTTCATCAGTTTCTGGAATTTGTGGTAAAGCACCTGTCTCTTTGAATCCAATACCGCTAACCCAACGTTGCCTGAAGTCTTTGTAATTCTGCTCTCGGAGACTATTTCCTCGCGTAGCCTTTGCAATACTTATTTCTTGAAAAGGGTCTCAAATGTTTTGACAGTCCACTGGAGAGTATGCTTTGTACGTTGCCTCTAGTACCATGCTTGCCTCCATCAGTCATTGGCTTATAATATGCAATACATCGGGCATCAAGATACAGTCTCGAGGATGAAAATAAAATCATTAGTGAGAGGGTTTTAGCATAATCAATGAGCTCATAGACTTGTTGTTGATCCTTCCATTGATGTGTGGATAACATTCCAAATGGAAATGAAATATTGTTATCATATGTCAAAACTGTATTGATAATTTCTTGTCTGGAGGAGTAACACGCTACCATAGTGGTATAGACAGGGATTTCAGTTGCAGTAACACCAAGGGCAACAAGGCGACGTCCATATTCCTGAACATCAAAAAACAACTGCTTGGTGAGAATTAAACACCTTCTTGCATGTGTTACAACGATGTATATATTTTCCCACATCAAACTCATTCTTTGGCCTCCTCCTCCTTTTCTTTTTCTGCATGATTCTCGCTTCTTCCTCAGAGACCGAGTCTTCAATACTCCCCTAAGATTCCAGGTTCGAAAACAACGGAGGCTTGGAATCATACACAGACTCCTCAGTGGATTCTCTTTCACCGTTAACCCTGCCTGCAAGCATGACCAGCAAATTCACAGTATCTCTATCATCGGCTGCCACTTATTTACCATGCCTTTGCCTCTGCCTCTACCTCTTCGGCTCCCTCGAGCTTCTATTTCTCATAACAGACCAGATCCCAAACTGAGGAGTCACCAACCCATGCAGATCCTGTCGGTGTCAGAGATATTTCCATCTGATGAATCTGTGCCAGCACCTCCCAGGGTCCTTTGAGTACCCTGCCTTATACATTGTAATGAAGATTCTGTCTTTCTTGCCACTGTCACAGGTTCCCATGCTAACTCATTATACCATGTGGTAATTATCTCAGCTGTGGACTGGAGAATTTTATTTCTTGTCTTTTCTGTCAAATATATGGTATGCTCTCCCTCAAGGAATGCCTTCAAAAGTTGAAGCACGCCAGAGACATATGGTGAATGGAAAACTAGAAGCAGCTTGTTTGTCATTCTATATGTAGCAGTGATTCCCTTAAGTTGCCTCAAAACCTCAATGGACTTTTCCACTACTGCTTCAATCATGACATCCATTATTATAGGCATAGAATCTAATAATGCTTGTGAGATATGGAGAATGCTTTGTTTTACTAGAGCAAGAACTTCATTTGGACCAGACACAAGCAAATTTATTACATGCTCCAGGTAAGGATCATTAACTTCTTTCACAAGGAGGTCTACATCACGTCTCACAAAAATGAAATCCTCTGGAGTCTGGAGTTGCAACGAGAGCCCATTTACCACCAATGTTGGAACTTGGACCTCCCCTTTTATGAGTAGAAATCCCTGTTGATAGCCATGTTGAGTACCTTGAAAGTAACAAAATCTATGGAAGATAAATGATAGCCCACAAGGGTTGCAGGAGCAATCAGTTCACGAAGGATATGAGAAGAACTTCCAACATCGTAGTCTTGAGTAGTTATGCTAACCATCAGTTTTGGAGGAATGGGAACTTCCTCTAACTCTTGGTCAACAACCCGCCTTTCTTTAAAACTCTTTCACCAGCGCACAATTCTGTGGAAAACTCCCTTTAGCCGTTGGAAGTTATTACCTTCACCAGCGCACAACTTCGCGACAAAGCTTCTTTGGATGTTTGAAAGTCATCACTTTCAGCAGCGCACGAACCTATAAGATATGCTCCTTAGTTGTTGAAAGTCGCCACTTTCACCAGCTAACACTCATCTTTTAAACACACGTTAGCTGTTGAAAGTTTTTTATGAAAATTTTAGAGAGAAGACCTTTATGGGTCATCTTATTTCTAAAACAAAAATCAAAACCTAAATTTTGCAGCTAGAAAAACTCAAAACCAATTTGAGAAAACTACCAATAGCCATGCTATCCACCAGAAAATGCGACCATAGGGACGGGTTCATTTTGGGAGCTAACACCAGGTTCATCCAATGGATAGCCAAATTATGGCCCAATCATGGGCTTCCACATTGCATCACGAAAATTCCCGAGGAGGACGAGAAGCCAAAAATTCAAATTAAAAAAAGGGTTGGATGCCTGCCCGCTAAGTCTGGTAGGCTTCCACCATATTTGGCCGATAGCTAACCCCTTTTCAAAGGTTAGAGGAAGCCCTAGAATATCTAGTGTATCTTCCAAATTATAAAGTAGTATGCCAAGTTTAGCGTCCATTAACAATGTGCCAAAAGGGAGGCTCGTGGGTTTGACCCCGGGACCTCCCCCAACGAATATCTTAATATAAACTACACAAACCAGTTGGGATAAATCACACTTTGTTTAATATGCACAAATTTTATTTTAAGAATGGATTTTCTCCAATGCACAGGAGGAGGAGTGTTCCAGTCCACCCAGGTTTGTACATGCATGGATTTTTATGCAGGTTTTAATGCATTAATTGCACAAGATTGCATGCAAATTGAGGAAAATGCCCAAGGTAAGCCTGAAGGTGATATTGGATAATTCGGTGATGCAAATCCAATGGCAAGGTCTATTTCGGCAGCAGAGACTTTGATCAACAGGCTAAATTCTAAAGAATCCAATTTAAGCATGCTTTTCATTATGTTGTTTTGTCATTAAATGTTGCAGCATAGTATGCTTGATACATGTATGAAGGAGCATGGAGAGGCTATAGAAAGAAAAAAAGATCATCTTATTCTTTCTATTTATTATTTTCTTCTCTTCTTACACATAAAACCAATTAGCTATAAGTGACAAAGAATTTGTGGCACTTGGATGATAAGTGGCCAACGAAGTAGTCAAGAATCTCATAGTTTC
The DNA here is from genome assembly GCA_009831015.1 of Picea engelmannii. NCBI lineage: Eukaryota > Viridiplantae > Streptophyta > Pinopsida > Pinales > Pinaceae > Picea > Picea engelmannii. The sequence continues at coordinate 577,003 of ML785282.1, forward strand.
AGGATCTTTGTATTGGGTTGCATACATGCTTGGATCTGGGAAGCAGATCTAAGGCATTCTATGGCTCCATGATGATGGGGGTCATTCATTATTATTCCTCTTTTTTCAGTATTGAGTATGTGGGAATGATTTCCATGTCATCATCATGGATGCCTCATGAGCATGAGAACTTGTGAATCTTGTAAAAATTACTAATCACATTCTGACCTCTTGTTTCCGTCACCGAAAAGGGACTTTGGCCTTACAAATTGTAAAGAAGAGACATCATTACAACAAGGAGAATAATATGGTCAAGATTTGGAGCGAGGCTCAGAGATGTAACCCACATCAGGTGAACTTTGTTATCTAGGGTAGTGTTATACATATTATGTGTATTATGTTCTTATGCTTATTTTCCACGAATTTACGCACATAGAATATTAAATGAAGAAATGATATATAACACAAAAGGAAGATAAAGAGGTTTTTATTCACTTTGGATTCAAGCCTATAAAGACTTCAACTACAACTTTAATTGAAAATATCTCAAGTAAAACGATCTACAACTGATCCCGTGAAGGAGTGAAAAGATCAAACAATTATTGGAAACTAATCACCCCCCAGGTTCATATCATGTTGGTATTAGAGCAGGCTTGATACCAATTGCAGGTGTTGAAGTTGAGAATAGAAAGATCTCCAAAAAAAATGTGGTTCGATGATCTTCAAGAGCTCAACCAAATCCTTCAAGAAGAGAATGTTGTATTGAAGACATTGTTGCATGTTGTAGAGGAAGAGAACCAAAAGTTGCAAGAGAAGTTGCAAGCCATGAAAATGTAGACAGGGGAAGGATATATGAATGAGATGGTGACAAGACCATTTTTTGACCATGGAAACTTCACCAGTTATGGGTTTGGGCATGATAGTGTAAATGCATACACACTTTGTCAAGCAAGTGAATATGACATCCATGCATCCAAAAACCAAGGAGGATTCCTAGAAGCATCATCCATTGATCCTTCTCACTAGGAACAACTGGACACATCCTGAGAAGAAGATAAAGAGTACCATATTGGGATGGAGGTAAATAAACCATGTGTAGTTCCTTTTTTGATTGATATTGATGAATCTTTTAAAGTCCCTGAACAACATGCTTCTTGCATCAACTTAAAGTTGATGAAAAAAATGGGATACAAAGGAGGAGGCCTTGGAGCCAATGGAAAAGGTATTGTGGATCCCATCAAGGAAGTGTATTAGCATCGATATGTCGAGATAGGTTATACTCCAAAGGATGTTGGAGAAAGATCCAAAACCATTCAGGAAGGAGACCCCAGGATAATCACTGAGACTCTATAAGTCAATCGTCCATCAAGAGATGAAACTGATTCAGTTCAGGCTAAGAGAACAACTTCTCATGATCAAGGATTCAAGACATATCTAGGGAGAGATGAGAATCATAATGAAAGAGATAAGTCTAGATATTCTTTCCAGTCTGACACCAGAGAAAACTCACCGAGGTATAAGAAATCTCGAAACTCTAAAATTCCATTTGATTATAAGCATGTTAACAATATAAAATAGAGCTTGTGGAATCAAAGACCATGCATTAATTGTGGATTTAATAACCATGTAGTGTCCCAGTGTTGGAAGAGAAAATCCTTGTGTAGGAAGGTTATGGAAACCAGGAAAAAGACGAGGATAGAAGATCTCTCTCCACACATATAAAGGAGTAGGGGAAATACACCTCTAAAGGAGAAAGGCTACTGCATCCATTGTAGCAGAGATGGATATAATGAGACCACATGTTGGGCCTTTCATCCAGATATACATCCAAAGAGGAACAAGAAAACCAAGAAGACACCTCCGAGGGAGAAAGTCAGTCAGGCAATGTTGCGGGGAAATCTGCCACCAGGAGGAAACCAACTACCAAAGAAAGCACAACTCCGTAAAGAAGGATTGTTCAGCATAATGATTGAACGAATGAGGAAAATCCTTGAGTTAGTTGAGAGTGGCCATATTTGTAAATCACATGTTTCTATTCATACCCCATAAAAGGGTATTGTGTAAAAGTGATAATTGTTTTGTATCACTCCTTTACTTGCACATTTTGATACTTTTTAGGCTTTGTGAGGTAGTTTGGGTATGGGTTTTCCTTATTGTAAGTGAAATGGACATGAATATTATAATGTAAAGAATTTTGGGGACCAAAATTCCTTTTAGTTGGGAGGCATGATCTTGAAGGATCTAGGGAACATCTTAGAAGTTTCCAGGAGGCTCATAATGGCCTTGAAAATTGATAAAGGGAAAAAATTCAAATTATTCAAAGCTAAAAACAAACTGACATCATCGCGAAGAGCGCATCGTAATATTTTCAACGACATAAATGGTTCATCAAACCGAGTTACAGATCAAAATATATTCATAGTCAAATCTTTGGTCAGCCTAGCCCAATCAGCAAGGATGAGTTAGAATCCATACTATTGACATCAACATCAATACAGATGGTGTCAACATCCATACAAGGTACGTGGAATAGTTAGCGAGATATATGTGTCATGTTGGCATCATCATGATGTTAGTATGGTGATGTGGAAGCACCAGAGACTACCACGTGTCACCCATTTTTGACATTTTCAGGTTGACATGTGGACCAATGAGAAAGTACCATGTAGTAGTCCATACAACCATGTGGCAGACCATATAGGATGTGGAAGACACATGTCAACTGTACAGCCACCTAGAAGGTGACGTGGAATTCGTACAGGACGTGGTAGTTGATGTGGTAGGAATAGTTCTAGTGATGTCAGCATGTTGACGTGACCCATTGACAGTGTGCCACATGGCATGTTGATTCAAAAATTTGGGCCGCCAAATGGGCTAGTGTAAATGTGACATGTTTCACCCCCAGGTGATGCCACGTGGAACCACCCAGTAGTAACCATCTGGTGCTATCGTAGGTCGACACATGGGCCAATAGTCGAGATACACGTGGTAGAGACACGTAGGTGATGATTGTACCAGGTTCAACCAATGCCTGGATGCCACATGGACCAGTCTGTGGATGCCATGTGGCAACGGAAAATTTCTCTAGGAAGACTAGAAGCTGAAAATTCAAATTAAAAAAAAGGGTTGGCCACCTGCCTGCCAAATCTGGCAGGCTTCCGCCATATATGGCCGGTAACCCCTCCGCCAAGGTTAGAGGAAGCCCCACCATATCTGGCATATCTTCCAAATTAGCAAGCAATTTTCCAAGGTTAGCGTCCATTAGAACAACGCACCAAAAGGGAGGCCCACGGGTTTGACCCCAGGACCTCCCCCAACAAATACCTTAATATAAACTACACCAACCAGTTGGGCTAATTCCCACTTTGTTTAATCCGCCCAAGTTTTATTTTAAGAAGAATTTTTCTCCTATTCACAGGAGGAGAAGCGCTCCAGTGCACCAAGGTCTGTAAAAGCATGAATTTCTATGAAGATTTCAGTGCACTAATTAAACAATATTACACGCAGATCGAGGCCGAGTCCTAGAGGAGGCCTAAAGGTGACAGTGTCTAATGGAGACGATTTAACAGTCAATCTTGGGTAATTCGGCGATGCAAATCCAATGGTGAGGTCTATTTCGAAAACAAAGATTCTGATTAGTAGGCTAAATTCTAAAGAATCCAATGTAAGCATGCTTTCCATTATGTTGTTTTGTCATTAAATGTTGTAGCATAGTATGCTTGATACAGGTTTGAAGGATCATGGAGAGGTTGTAGAAAGACAACAAGATCAACTTATTCCTTCTATTTCTTCTTTTCTTCTCTACTTACACATAAAACAAATCATATATATGTGACATATAGTTTGTGGCACTTGGATGATAAGTGGCCAATGAAGCAATCAAGAATATCGTAGTTTCAAGATCTTTGTATTGGGATACATATATGCTTCGATCTGGGCAGTAGATCTATGGAATTCTATGGCTCCATGATGATGGGGGTCATTTATTATTCTTCCTCTTTTTATGTATTGAGTATGTGGGAATGATGTCCATGTTAGCATCATGGATGCCTCATAAGCATGAAAACTTGTGAAGCTTGTAAACATTACTGATCACATTCTGACCTCTTGTTGTCGTCACCAAAAAGTGACTTTGGCCTTACAACTTGTAAAGAAGAGACATCATTACAGCGAGGAGAATAAAGCATTCAAGATTTGGAGGGAGGCTCGAAGATGTAACCCACATCGGGCGAACTTCATTATCAAGGGTAGTGTCATATCTATTATGTGTATTATGTTCTTATGTTGATTTTCCATGAATTTCCGCACATAGAATATTAAATGAAATCATGACATATAACACATAAGGAAGCTAAAGAGGTTTTTATTCACTTTGGATTCAAGCCTATAAATACTTCAACTATACCTTTAATTGAAAATCACTCAAGTAAAACAATCTATAGTAGACCCTTTGAAGGAGTGACAAGATCAAACAATTATTGGAAACTAATCACTCCTCGGGTTCAGATCACATGGCATAGCGAGGCATGGAAAGGAAAGGAAATGCAAATCATGGCATGGCATAGAAAGCCAAGGGTAAACGTGACATGGAAAGATGTGGCTTGGCATGAAAAGGAATAGCATGGCATGGAAAGGCAAGCCCAAATGTGACATGGCAAGATGTGGATTGGCATGAAAAAGCATAGCATGGCATGGAAAGGAAAGGAAATTCAAGGAATGACATCACAAGGAAAGGCATGGAATGACAAGGAATGGAATGGGAAAGAATGACATGGAATGAAAAGGAAATTAAATGTAAGGCATGTCATGGCATGGAAAGGAAAGACATAGAATTTAAAGGAATTACATGACATGGAATGACATGGAAAGGAAAGGAAAGGTAAGGCATGGCATGGAAAGCATGGAAAGGCAAGGCATGGAAAAGAAATACAATGTAAGGTACAGCCTGGAATGACATGGAACAAAAAGGAAAGGCATGGCATGGCATGGAATGGAAAGGAATGGCATGGCATGGAATGGAAAGGCATGGCATGGAAACGCATGGAATGTCGTCACAAGGAAAGGCAATGCAAAGCATGGAATGGAAAGGTGTGTCAAGGAAAGGCATGGAAAGGAAATGGAAGGTGTGATATGGCATGGAAAGGAAAGGAAAGGCATGGCTTGGCATTGCAAGGAAAGGAAAGGCAAGGCATGGCATGGAAAGGAGTGACATGGAAATATATGTCAAGGAAAGGCATGGGAAGGGAAGGAAATACAAGGCATGACATGGCATGACATGGAAAGGAAAGGAAAGGAAAGGTATGGCATGGCATGGAATGAAAAGGCAAGGCAATGTGAGGCATGACATGGAAAGACATTAAAAGGAAAGGCATGGAAAGGAAATGCAAGGCATGACATGGTATGGCAAGGAAATGCAATAGAAGGCATGACATGGCATGGAAATGCATGGCAAGAAAAGGCGTGGCATGGAAAGGCAAGGCATGGAATGGCATGGAAAGGAAAGGTATGGCATGTCATGGAAATATAAGGCAATGTGTGACATGGAATGTAAATATAAGTCATGGAAAGTCAAGGCATGGCATGGAAAGGCGTGTAAAGGCTATTAGGAAAGTATGAACACTTCCACATTAAACCTACCAAAAGAGAGGAAGAAAGATTTAATCAAGAAATTAAATGATAAAGAAAACACATAGCACACAAATATTTTACCCTAGAAACTCAAACAGGAAAGATATCATTCCTTGAGCATCTTTCTCTCTTCTTGTCTTATTCATTCAAAATAAAAGGTTGCATGCCTAACCTTGGTATACACCTAAGACACCTAAGACCAACAACATCTATGATTATTGGTTAGTGATTAAAACATTTTTTAACATTACAACATGCCTTATTTATAGGCTTTATAGTAGGAAAAAACCTAAATAAAAGGAACCCAAAAATGGTTACATATCATTGGTGACAATTCCCATGAATCTCAGGATTATGTTATAGTCGACTACCAAGTTGGACTACCAGTCGACCTTCATTAGATCTTCAATTGGTTTTCATGTGCCCACTTGTTGACCTCTTGTCAATTGAGCTCTTCAACATGTTGTCAATATATTTGACTTCGACTTTACCCGATCAAACCACCTCGATCTTTGACTTGTTGTCTATATCTTTGAATTCAAATTTACCCAGTCGAACACCTCGACCTTCATCTTGTTGTCAATTCCTTTGACTTCAAATTTTAGTCAATCCACCTCGAATATACTTTCACTACAAATAATAGAACAACCCAACACTCTCCCACTTGTTGTTTTCTTTGTTGAAACAAGGACATTTCTGAATTCTCATTCACAGATCTAGGGAAACAATTCCCATTGCCTCTGTACACCAAGAAAACTTCATAACACTCACAGACTTGGTCAAAGAGTCTATTATGTTTTCCAATGTTTCTACTTTATCCAACAACACCTTTCTTCTTTCCACCATGTCTCTCACGAAATAACATTGTACATCAATGCGCTTAGTCTTAGAATGATAATATGGGTTCTTTTCTAGGAATATTTCACTTTGACTATCACAACTTATCTTTATATATTTATTCTCAAACCCTATTCATGAACACAGTCTTTGCAACCATACCTCCTCTTTTCTTCCATGAGTGGTTTCCATGTATTCAACTTATGTTTTTGACAATGATATGACCACATGTCACTTACTGATCTAGCTGATTTCTCCACCGAACATATTGAGCACATATCCATTGATCGACCTTCATCGATCCATATCTATAGCCTAGTCGGCATTGAAAAATCCATGTTCATTTAATCCAATGTCACCTCCGGGTTTTCCTTGGTAGAAAATAAAATAATCTTTTGTTCCACACAAATACATGAATACTCTTGTGATAGTTGTCCAGTGCTCCTTCGCAGGTGTCAACGTGTATCTACTCAAAACTCCCATTGTATGGGAAATGTCTCTTCGATTGCATACCATCCGATACATTAGACTACCAATAGAGCTTTCATAGGGAACATGTTCCATATCTTCTATTTCCTCCTGTGTCCTTGGAAATTGTTCAACATCTAGCCTTTCTCCCATAGGAATTGGCACCTTCACGGGTTTGCAATCCTCCATGTTGAAACATTTCAAAATTGTTTCAATATATTTCTTCTGGTTCAACCAAAGATTTCTAATTTCTCGATCTATCTTGATATCCATTCCCAAATGAAGTTTGATGCACCCAGATCTTTCATGTCGAACTTGGAGGATATTTTCTTCTTCACATCATTTATTGCATTCATGTTGTTTCCAATCAACAACATGTCATCGACATAAAATGCTACATATATGAAATTCCCACCTTCTTCTTTAGAATATATGCAGTGATCATATTTTATTCTCACAAACCCAAAAATAAGGATGTATGTTTCGAAAGTTTGGTACCACATCCTTGGTGATTGCTTTAGACGGTAAATTGATCTTTTCAATTTGGACACCATATCTTTCTTTCCCTTTACTCCAAGTTGTTTCATATACATTTCTTGTTCTAGATACCCATGTAGGAATGTTGTCTCTACATCCATTTGTTCTATTTCTATATCAAATATTGCAGCCAAAGACATTAGTACTTTAATAGAAGTTAATTTTTCAACAAGGGAAAAAAGCTCACTGAAATCGACTCCTTTGACTTGGGAATATCCTTTTCCTACCATTCAAGATTTGAATTTCTTGACTTGACCTGTTGGGTTCATCTTCTTCTTCAATACCCATTTTCTACCAACATGCTTTCTTCCACAAGGTAATTTTCCTAAGTCCCATATTTCATTCTTGAACAAGGATTCCATCTCTTCGACCATGACATCCTTCCATATTTTTCCCTCTGTTGAGTTGAGTACCTCCGTGATCGACTTGGGCTCATCGTCAGTGGTAGCTAACATGAATTCATAATGAAATTTGGGTAGAGTATACCTTTCGATTGGTTTTCTTACTTTTTCTTACCTCCTTACAATTGGGATCAGTTATTCCACCTCTTCTTCAGATTCAATTGACTCATATGAATCATCTTCTTCGTTCCTCAGTTCAAACCACACATTCTCTAGGTTATTCTCTATTTGAAATATTTCTTTAGGCTCATACTTCCTTCCAACTTCTCTGAATACCACATATATAATATACACTATCTTCCTTGATGCAATATCCCAGAAAATATATCCTTTCATTCCTTCTTTGTATCCAATGAAAATACACTTGACTGCCTTCTTGTCCAACTTGCTCCTCTTTTCCTTGGGAACATGCACAAATGCATCAAAGCCAAATACTTTTATATGTGAAACCGAAGGCTTCTTACCATACCATACCTTATGTGGAGTCTTGTTGACTAGAATCGACGAAGGAGACATCTTCACTAGATATTTTACATTTTCGACTACCTCCACCCAGAATACTTGTGCAATCCCAACAACACTGAGCATTGTCCTTTCCTTGCCCATCGATGTTGTATTCATTCTCTCAGCAAATCCATTTTGTTGTGGGGTATATGGTGTGGTATGTTTTCATGCTATGCCACATTGCTTGCGTAACTGATTAAATTCCTTTCCATAGAATTCACCACTGTTGTCAGTTCTCAACACCTTAATATTCTTATCTATCTGGTTTTCTACAAGAGATTTAAACTCGTTGAATTTCTTGAAAACCTCTGCTTTCTTCCTCAAGAAGTATGTCCATGTCTTCCTAGAAAAATCATCTATAAAGGAGACATTATACAGGGACAGGCACATCACTATGAACCAACTCTAGAATCCCCTTTTCCCTTGTCGCTTCAAATGGGAACCTCACCTGTCTTTATTTTCCATATATGCAATGTTCACAAAAGTTGACTTCTAAATTACATTCAGGAAAATCATCGATCATACCTTTGTTATGCATAAATAAAATTCCTTTTTCTCCAATATGTCTCATCCTATCATGCCATAGCAAGGTAGGGTTGTCTTTACAATGACTTTTCAACTCGGTTTGAATTGACTCAGCCCGAGTCAAGTGAATTTGAATAGAAGTCGAGTCGACTTCAGGAACAACGATGTTGTTGCATCGAGTCGATTCGACACTCCCTAATAACTTGTATATGGTTCCAATATGAACTCCTTTCATCCAAAACATCACACCTCTGACCATATTTAATGAATCCTTCTAAAATAGAGTCTTCACCCCTACATCACTCATCTTACTGATAGATATAAGGTTTCTTTCCAAAATTGGAATGTGTGGCACACCTGGAAGGGTTATCCTTCTATGATCTGGATTTTATGAGAAAAATGAAATGAATATAGATATATATTATTAATACATATATACAATAAAAAATAACAGCGATACCATAAAACTTGGCTTCTATTCAATAAAGAAATATGTTGAAACTGTAAAAATGTAGACTAAAACAAGCTTGCTAGAATGGTGGTGGTTTATCTATGAGAAGAGATGTGACGAATGCACTCATTCAGAAGAAAATGAAAATAATGAGGCTCCAAATTAATTTTTACATAAAACATGAGTGCCAAAACCCTAGACATCCAAAAACCTAACCCTAGGAGATCAAGCACAAAAAGTCATCTGGGCCCCATTGGGGTACATTGGTACATCAACTTCTCAGGGTCGTAACTTTTGCATACGATCTATATTTTAGGCATAAGATAGCCCGTTGGAAAGGTATATATGAGGAATACACATTATTCCATGACATTGTGACTTAGTCTACAATGTGATAGTGGCAGGCCCAAAAAACGTTGTTTAGGGCCTCAAAACAACCTTGGAAGTTTAGGACCCGAAACGCTATAAACAAACTGCCAAGATGACATCTGTCTGTGAGCTAGTTGGAATAGGTGGGTGGGCACCGATATCCACCTGTATCAATACTCTCCCCTTATGAATAAATGGTCTCCATTGTGTTGATTTCTCCCATTAGATGAGGAAATTTCTCCTGAATTTGGCCTCGGGTAGGCCACTTGCCTTGGTTTAGAAGATGTCATTCTTTGACAACACGATAAAGCTAAAATATGTTTTGGTGAGTTAACTTGACCTTTTTTTCAACTATATGATCATTGGATGCCTATTCCATGCAGTCATGGTTGAGATCTGTCGATGTCAACTGTTATGCTACCTCTAAGGTGTCCAATAATGGTGGAAAGTATGGTTGAAGGAGGGCCACATTAAACACTGGGTACAAGCTAAGGAAGGGGGGAATGTTGTGTTGGAAGGTTTACAGTTGGGAGTAAGATTTTCATTGATGCCAAGAATAGCGATGGAAAAGATCAGTGATGGCAAAGAACAATGATGGAAAGAACAACAAAATCGTGAAGTGATGAAATCGCAAGGTGGACAAAATTGCGAAGCGGCGAAATCGTGAAGGTGGACGAAATCACGAAGTGGTGAAATCGTGAGAAGATCTAGGCCGTAGGATCTAGGGTATTTACGAATGCTCAATATCCGTTAGATATGGTGAAGCTACAAGGCGGATAAGTCCAGGATTCATCCAACTCCCCAAAACTGTGAAGGAATCCTGGCCGTCCATCGGGGACAGTCGTGGACCATTGATCAAGAGGACGCATGGCAGAAGATCATGGACCATTGATTTAATCTTCATTTCAAATTTTCTCCTATCGCAAATTGGAGTGACAAGAACCTCCATCAAACGAATCACGAGATGAAAATTCACGATGAGATCTGGACCGTAGATTCATCGAGACTGTGGACCGTTGATCTCAGCTCCATCTCAGGGTTTCGGTGATCGCGACTTGGAGAGTCGAGATGCCTCATATCCAGACTCACGAAATGCGAATTCGTGAAAAGTGATTTATGCATAAGAACGTGGTCTCATATGGTGGTCACACCATCGAAGAGCTGAAGAGAAGAGTATGTGCAGAAAAGATTATTTTCGGTGTTTCAAGGATTGCGACTTGGAGAGTCGAGATGCCTCATCTCCAGATTCACAAAATGTGAAATCGCGAAAGTGCTTTATGCATAAGAGCTTGGTCATAGCCATGGTCATATAAAGGAAGGAGCTAGTGCATCAAAGCTCCATTTCATAGTTTTGGAACTCGTGACATGGAGACTCAAGATGTCTCATCGTAGAATCTTCGAATTGTGAAAGTGCGAAATGGGTAAATAACACAAGAACCCATCAGAGATAATCCAACAATGTAGGTGAATCTGAGCATAATCGGAGGGCTAATTTTGCACGTCCCAGTGTAACTGCCAGAAACCACTCATGGTTTCTGCCAGAGGAGTCAAAGACACTTCGGGGTCATTGACAGAGGAGATGAAGAGTCTCTGGGAATCTTCAAGAGGTATGAAGATGATCGTGGAGGCGATTGACAGATGGATGAGAATTGAATCTTGTAACTGGAACAGAGAAGGTGAGCTTGACTGTCACAGAGATGACGAAGAGTCTCAACTTCCAGAGATACCGAGGAATCTCACCATAACATATAGTGATGTTGAACGAGTGGAAAAACGACCAGAAAAGCTGAAGAGTCACGATGATGATCAGACAGAGAACTCGAGTTGTGGAGGATATCGGTGTGGTGTGAGTATGCAGAGGTATTGTGTGAATTTCATGCACAAGGTGCACAAAAGATATAAATACAGAGTACAGAGAAGAGATGCAGTTGTTGTTGTTGCGGGGATTGTTATGGATGTTCTTGAAGGTGATTCATGCATGAAGAAGGATCAGAGTGCAGCAGCTGAAAATAATAGAAGAAGAACTATGCAGCAAATGGACATGGTGCACAGAGCATAAAAGTAGAAGAACAAAATGGGCATTAGATGCATGCTGGAAGACAGCAAGGAAGTCTAAGTAGAAAAATATTGCAAAACAGTGATGAGACCGGTAAGTTGTTATTGAACACTCTATCGCTATAATAGGTTTTAGTATTTCATATTTAGAAACCAACGAGGTTAGGAGGTTCTAGGGAGGACTGGTGTCCTCAGAGGTTCAAGTGGGGGATTGAACACAGGGAGTTGGTGCTAGAGAAACCAGGGAGTTGGTGCTTCCTTCTAGTTGGAGCTAGAGAAACTAGGGAGTTGGTGCTTCCTTCTAGTGGGTGCTAGAGAAAAATAGAGAGTTGGTGCTCTCAACAAGTTACAACTTGCAAAACAGAGGTTGTAGCCTCACAATGAGTTGGTGCTCAAATGTATGATAATGTAAAGAATATAAATAATACTTATCATATAAAGAAGAAGAGGTTTTTACCTTGTATGGGTTTCCTTGGGAAATATTTGTCTCTGTGTTTCTCATATATGTGACTGATGTTGAATGTGTCATTGTTCATTTCCCTGCATTAATGTTATCATCATTGAGTTCCTTGTAAATATTTTAAAAGAAGCCTAATTGTGTAAGCATGGTGACAACTGATTCACACCCGCTCTAAGTTGTCCAACAATTGGTATCAGAGGCAACCCCTTTTATCTAAGGGTAGATCCTAGAGCTTAAACATGTCAATACATGAAGGAAATTCAACCAATAAGGCCCCTCTATTCAATGGAACAAACTTTTCCTTCTGGAAAGTTAGAATGAGAACCTACATAATGTCGTTAGGTGCAGATGTTTGGGATGTGGTAGATACTGGTTATGTAAAGCCAGTTGTGCTAGCTAATAAGGATGACAAACTAGAAATTAGCCTCAACACTAAGGCTATGAATGCTATCTTGAGTGGGCTTGCAGAAGAAGAATTCATAAAAGTTATGCACCTAGGAACTACCAAAGAAATGTGGGACAAACTCATTAGCAACTATGAGGGTAATGAGAAAGTAAAGGATGCAAAGCTTGAAACCTATAGAATACAGTTTGAACAACTGAAGATGAAGGAAGATGAAACTATTGGAAAATACTTTCTAAGAGTAGAAGAAATGGTAAATGCAATGAAGGCACTTGGTGAAACAATTGATGATTGATGAACCTTCTTTAGTTCAGAAAATCTTGAGATCTCTCCCAGATAGGTTCAACCTGAAGGTCTCTGATATAGAAGAACTTAATGATCTAAAAACCTTGGGGTTTGATCAACTGCTAGGAACATTGACTGTATATGAAATGAGAATAGTTAAATATAAATCTACCTCCAGAGAAGCATCATTTAAAGAAGACAAGAATGAGGATTATGAGCACAATGAAATTGAAGCAAAATTTGTGAAGAGACTGAAGAAGGGATCATGCAAATACAAAGGTAAACTTCCTTTCAAATGTTTCAACTGTGGTAGGATAGGTCATTTTGCAAATAAATGTCCCCACAAAGGAAAGGATCAGACATGTGATGATGAGGAGAAGTACAAACACATAAATTTCTGTAAAGAGAAAAACTTTAAGAAGAAAAGTATGTGCGTAAACAATGATGATGATCCTTCAGATGATGAAGAAAATGACTCGTTTATTGAAGATAAACTAAATGACTTCATACTTATGTCCAAAGAGGATTATGATAATAAAATCACAGGAAGTGATGAAGAAGAAGCTGTGGTTGACATGGAAGGAGAATTGATCAGTGCACTGGAAGAGATTGACAGACTAAGAATCAAGAACGGAAAGCAAAGACAATTGTTGATACAGTTCAAGAAAGACAGTAAAGAACCTGATGAATACCTTGTCCTACTAAAAGTAGAATTGGAAGAGAAAAATAAAATCAAAGAGATTCTGAAACAACAACTATCAGAGAAGAAGGCAAGATGTGAAGCATTAGAACAAGAAGTAGTGAAAACGAGGAAATAAATGGAGAAGTTTCAATCCTTTTATAATCAAAATCTGTCAAGTATCAAAGCCTCAGAAGGATTGGCCACCATTCTAAATCAGTAAAGGAATCCAAAGCTGAAAATTGGCTTGGGGTATGAAGAGGGATCAAGTAGTGGTAAGCTATAAAATGAAGAACCCATCAAGTTTGTCAAAAGTACAACCAATGAAAATAACTGATCCAGGTGGATATTGGTGGCCACCCACCTTTTCCAAATGGATCAAAACAGTTTTCTGGCCATTTTGGCAATTTACTATTTTTAGCAGGTTTTAACTTCCGGCGCCATTTTGAGGGTCCAAATGAAGGTTTTTTGAGATAGAGGTTCTCAATGATATCTGAAGGCATAATTAATCCCCAAAAATGAATTTCCTCAACAATACCTTTCCAATGAGCTATCACACGCCTAAAACAGAGATTGTATGCAAAAGTTACGACCCCGGGAAGTTGATGTACTCACTTACCCAAACGGGGCCCACATGACTTTTGGCGCTTCATCTCCTAGGGATAGGTTTTTGGATGTATATGAATTTTGGCATTCCCGTCTATTGTAAAAGGGCCTTCCGAGCCTCATTGTAATCATCTTCTTGCAAATGCGAGTAGCTGTCACATCTCTTCTCAGAGATAAGTTGCCAGCATTCTAGCGAGTCTTTCACTCTGTACTTTTACAGTCTCTGTACATTTTGTTCATTAATAGAAATCGTGTATTACTGTATCTCTGTGTTTATGGTTTCATATTTGATATATTTCTGTTATATTACTGGATATACGCGATATCTCTGTGCATTTCTTTATTATATCTCCGCTCTTATTTCGTGCCGAAAATAATCCGGATCAGTGGTATCAGAGAAGGCTGCTCTTGATCATTTTTCGGTGCATGTCCCTAACGAGGTATGAGTATAGCAAGTTGGGCCTCGATCTTTTCTCTCTTGAGGACAATTTCTCTCACACACCCAAGAAACCCTCAATGGCGGAAGAAAAGAAAAACGATGGAGGAGACGATCCTATCAGTCTGTTGCTTGAGCAAGCTCTCACGCGACAGAGGGACGAAATGATGGAGAATTTTTCCCACATCCTTCAACGCCTACCGATAGCATCAGGCACATCTTCATCAAGATGCCACTTTGGAGGAAAATCGCCTTTCAAGGTACAGGTTAATTTTGATATTCTCGTATTTGAAGGTCAAATAGATGCAGATGCCCTAGATAAATGGTTAAATCTGCTAGAAGGTTATTTCTCTGTTCATAATTTTTCAGACAAGGAAAATATCACCTTCACATTCCTTAAGGCTCTTTCCCATGTCAAACATTGGTGGGAAACTTACTAGGAGTAGAGTTCCACAGAGGAGTCTGGAATATATGGGGTCGAGCCCACTTGGAATTTTTTTGTGGATGCGGTAAAGGAACAGTACTACCCTGTTGGAAACTATGAGGAACAATACATGAGATGGACCACACTGCGGCAAGAGAGGGGCCAAGAAGTTTTGGAATTCACCAATACCTTCCATACCTTGCGCACCAAGCTAGGTATCAAAGACTCTGAATGACATTTGGTTTTGAAATACCGTGGCGCTCTACACAGATACATCCAAACTGAAATGGATTTTCTGGACATCTCATCACTCGGTGTTTCCTATCGATATGTTGTTAAAATCAAGAAGAAATTTAAGCACCAAAACAAATGGGATTTCGGGTCTGCAAATCCACAACAACTAAATTATGACAAAGACAACCCTAACAAATAGTCTCTCGAAAACCATTCCAAGCCACAGGAAAAGAAGGGTCACGGGAAGACAAAGAAGGACACCGGAAAATGGTGCGATTTTCACAAAATCCCTTGGCACAACACCGATGAATGTCGCTCAAAATAGTCATTGGTGGCTGAGATCAAAGACAAGGATCCAAACCCTGATTTAGAATTTGATTATGAAAATACTGGTAAAAGACAGATCATCGATGCAGACCCCACTGCTATTGTCACGACCGCAATAATTCAACCAGAAGAACCAACAGATCCAGACGAGGGGGAGCGCCTTTTTCATTCACAGATGTGGGTGAAGGGGACCCCACTGCATTTTATTGTTGATAGCAGAAGCCAGAAGAACCTCATCTCAGCAGAGGTCGTCAAACAGTTGGGATTGTCGACAACACCACACCCGCAACC
>ML785282.1:592951-608048 GCA_009831015.1 Picea engelmannii
AACAGTTGGGATTGTCGACAACACCACACCCGCAACCATACAACATTGTGTGGCTTCGCCAAGGACGAGATCTTCGTGTCAGCCAGCAGTGTCGATTGTCATACGACATCCAACCCTTCAAGGATGAGGTATTATGTGATGTTTCCCCACTGGATGTCTGTGATGTTCTCTTGGGCCGTCCATATATGTGGAAACGCCATGCTATCTATGAGTCTCGACCCTGTAGTGTCATTATTACTCTGGGGGGTCATCTCTACAGGATACCAGAGGTAGTTCCAACTATTGCCCCACCTAAACAGTGCCAAGGTAGTATCTCATACTACAAAATTCATCTTCTCCACAATCTGTTCAAAGGGTGAACAGAAGGATATTGCAACCACCAAAGCTTCGGCCCAAGCACCTTCTATCCAACAGAAGCAGGTCGACAAGGTTGCATCAAAGCATGAAGATTCCTTCTGCACACAGTCGTCTAAAATAGACAGACTGGTTAAAAATATCCAAACCTTCTAGCCATAGGTTCGTGACAGATTTCCACAAACTAAGCAGTGCGACTTCTCCAACAAGACAAGCATATCACCAAGATGCAGATTCAACAAATGCTTTTCCCGCTCCCCCGGGAACTCAACGAAATGGAGACCATTGCTTGCTAAGGAGGGAGGATTGATCCAGGTGGATATCGGTGGCCACCCACCTTTTCCAAATGGCTCAAAATAGTTTTCTGGCCATTTTGGCAATTTACTATTTTTAGTAGGTTTTAACTTCTGGGGCCATTTTGAGAGTCCAAATGAAGGTTTTTTGATATATCGGTTCTCAATGATAGTTGAAGGCATAATTTATCTCCCAAAATGAATCTCCTCGACAATACCTTTCCAATGAGCTATCACACGCCTAAAACGGAGATTGTATGCAAAAGTTACGACCCCGGGAAGTTGATGTACTCACTTACCCAAACGGGGCCCACATGACTTTTGGTGCTTCATCTCCTAGGGTTAGGTTTTTGGATGTCTAGGACTTTTGACATTCCCGTCTGTTGTAAAAGGGCCTTTCGAGCCTCATTGTAATCATCTTCTTGCGAATGCGAGTAGCCATCACATCTCTTCTCAGAGATAAGCTGCCACCATTCTAGCGAGTCTTAAACTCTTTATTTTTACAGTCTCTGTACATTTCGTTCATTAATAGAAATTGTGTATTACTGTATCTCTGTGTTTATGGTTGCATCTCTGATATATTTCTGTTATATTACTGGATATACGCGATATCTCTGTGCATTTCTTAATTATATCTCCGCTCTCATTTCGTGCCGAAAATAATCTGGATCAATAACAATCTTGCAGAAACAAAGGAAGACAATTAGCCACCCAGGTCGAGTAAGGAAAAAGATGTCAGATCTGAATCAGTAGAACAAAGAAGTAATGTGCTCACTGCTGAATGACATCATCAGTATGGAAGAAATCGATTTGCTCAAAGAAGACAACCATTTTCTAGGTACAAAGAATTCTTCTATGGCTATTATTTCTACTGTGCTAACTTTGGTCACAAAGCTGTAAATTGTTCCTTAAGACTTAGACATGAGCAATTAAGATTTCAAAGGAATAAATACTTGCCACACCAAAGAATGGTGCAACTAAGTAACAAACCTTCATTGATTGCCAATTGCCAAATTAAGTCCAAGGACATGCAACTAAAGAGGTCAAGAAATAATCAACAGTCAATGAGTAGACAACGCTGCACCAATAAATTTGACCTATTGAACAATGACATTGAATGCTACATCTGTCATAAATATGGACACAAATCTATTGACTTCCGTCTAAGGGAATATGAACCAGATTTGAAATATCCTGCTGAAAATGTCAAGTTTTGGAAGAAGAAGGAAAGTGACAAGTGTGGATTAGTGTTGTCCTCTCAAATAAAAAGGAACCCTTGGTATATAGACAGTGGATTATCCAAACACATGATGGGAGACAAAGGCAAGTTTCTATCTATAAGTGAAATAAAATCAGGAAACATAACCTTTGGAAATGATGCTCCAGGGAAAATAAAGGGCAAAGGGATGGTGAGCTTAAGTAATGGAAAAGGAAAAGCCCAAGATGTTCTACTTGTGGATGGGATGAAACATAATCTCCACAGTGTAAGTCAAATGTGTGGCAGAGGATGTGAAATTTTTTCCACATCCAAGGACTGCAATATAAAGTCTGTAAACTCAGGACAAATGGTGGCCAAAGGCCTAAGGACAGAAAATAATGTATATGTGCTGAAAGAAAATAGAGAAGAATTCCATCTAAGAAAACATGATGAAAGTTGGTTATGGCATAGGATACTTGAACATATAAACTTTGACCACTTAATCAAACTCAAAAACCTTGAGGCAGTAAAAGATCTTCCGAGAATATCAAAGCCCCAAGATTCAATGTGTAAACCCTGTCAAGTAGGGAAGCAAAACATGACACAGTTTAAGTCCAAGAGATTTACTTCAACAAAAAAACCACTCCAAATAGTTCATATGGATTTATGTGGACCATCAAGACAGGAAGGCACATGGAAAGAAAACTACTTCATGTTGATTATCGATGATTACTCGAGACTTACTTAGGTTGCCTTTCTCAAAGAAAAAGATGAAGCATTTGAGAAGTTTAAAATATTTCAGGCTTGAATAGAGACTCAAACAGGAAAGAGGTTAAAGGCAGGAAGATCAAATCAGGCAGGAGATTTTATGTCAAGAGACTTCAAGGAATTCTGAGATGAACAAGGGATCAAGAGAGAATACACAATCCCAAGAACTCCACAACAAAATGGAGTTGTTGGGAGTAAAAACAGAACAATTCAGGAAATGGGCAGGTCAATGATGAATGAGAAGAACATTGGTCAAATCTATTGGGTAGAAGCAATACACACAATAGTCCATGTGCTTAACAAATCCCACCTCAGACCACAAAGTGAAAAGACACCTTATGAATTATGGTTTGGAAGACCTGCCTTAATCAAACACTTCAGAGTCTTTGGGAGTAAATTCTACATAAAGAATAATGATGAGAACCTAGAAAAATATGATGACAGGGATGATGAAGGTATCTTCTTAGGGTATGCTACAAACATCAAAGGATATAGATGCTATAATAAGAGGCTGCATAAAATGGTTGACTGTATTGATGTAAAAATTGATGAAGGAATCCCAGCAAGAGAGGTATACAGTAATGAGTCTTCTACAGAAGACATAGCTAAAGATGAAGATGAACAGGTCTAAGAATAAAAAAAAAAGACTCTGAATCAGATGAAGACTCAGATACTTAGACAGAATCAAATCAGTAGTCAACTACAAATTCCTCCTCCAGAATCATCCTGCAAGTCAGATAATTATGGACACAAATCTATTGACTGTCATTTAAGGGAATATGAACCAGATTCGAAATCTCCTGTTGAAAATGTCAAGTTTTGGAAGAAGGAAAGTGACAAATGTGGATTAGTGTTGTCCGCTCAAAGAAAAGCGAACCCTTGGTATATAGATAGTGGATGCTCCAAACACATGATAGGAGACAAAGGCAAGTTTCTATCTCTAAGTGAAAGCATATCAGGAAACGTAACCTTTGGAAATGATGCTCCAGGGAAAATAAAGGGCAAAGGGATGGTGAGCTTAAGTAATGGAAAAGGAAAAGCCCAATATGTTCTACTTGTGGATGGACTGAAACATAATCTGCTTAGTTTAATTCAAATGTGTGACAGAGGATGCGAAGTGTTGTTCACATCCAAGGACTGCAAGATAAAGTCTGTTAACTCAGGACAAGTGGTGGCCAAAGGCATAAGGACATAAAATAATGTATATGTGCTGAAAGAAAATAGAGAAGAATGTCATCTAAGAAAACATCATGAAAGTTGGTTATGGCATAGGAGACTTGGACATCTAAACTTTGACCACTTAATAAAACTCAAAAACCTCGAGGCAGTAAAAGATCTTCCGAGAATATCAAAGCCCCAAGATTCAATGTGTAAACCCTGTCAAGTAGGGAAGCAAAACATGACACAGTTTAAGTCCAAGAGCTTTACTTCAACAAAGAAACATTTCCAACTAGTTCATATGGATTTATGTGGACCATCAAGACAGGAAGGCACAGGGAAAGAAAACTACTTCATGCTGATTATCGATGATTACTCCAGACTTACTTGGGTTGCCTTTCTCAAAGAAAAAGTTGAAGCATTTGAGAAGTTTAAAATATTTAAGGCTTTAGCATAGACTCTAATAGGAAAGAGGTTAAAGACAGTAATATCAGATTGGGGAGGAGAGTTTATGTCAAGAGACTTTAAGTAATTCTGTGATGAACATGGGATCAAGAGAGAATACACAATCCCAAGAACTCCACAACAAAATGGAGTTGTTGAGAGGCAAAACAGAACAGTGCAGGAAATGACCAGGTAAATGATGAATGAGAAGAACATTGGTCAAACCTATTGGGTAGAATCAATACACATAACAATCCATGTGCTTAACAAATCCCACCCTATACCACAAAGTGACAAGACACCTTATGAATTATGGTTTGGAAGACTTGCCTCAATCAAACACTTCAAAGTCTTTGGGAGTAAATGCTACATAAAGAATAATGATGAGAACCTTGGAAAATATGATGACAGGGCTGATGAAGGTATATTCTTAGGGTATTCTACAAACAATAAAGGATATAGATGCTATAATAATAGTCTGCATAAAATGGTTGACTGTATTGATGTAAAAATTGATGAAGGAATACCAGCAAGAGAGGTATACAGTAATGAGTCTTCTACAGAAGACACAGCTAAAGCTGAAGATGAACAGGTCCAAGAATAAGAAAACAAAGACTCTGAATCAGATGAAGACTCAGACACTCAGACAGACTCAAATCAACAGTCAACTAGAAATTCCTCCTCCAGAATCATTCAAAAGAATCATCCTGGAAGTTGGATAATTGGATAAAAATCCAAAGGTGTACAAACCATGAGAAAGCTAATCAAAAACACTGAACAATCTCATATAGCTCTCATATCCATGTTGGAACCCAAGAATTTCAATGAAGCCACCAAATATGATCACTGGGTAAAATAAATGAATGTTGAACTTGATCAGATTGAGAAAAACAATATCTGGGAGATGATTCAAAGACCTGAAGGTATAAACATCATTGGCTCCAAATGGATCTTTAAGAATAAATTGAATGAACAAGGACAAGTTATCAGGAACAAAGCAAGGTTAGTCTGTAAAGGCTATGCTCAGATAGAAGGACTAGATTTTGGTGAAACATTTGTGCCCATAACAAGATTAGAAGCTATCAGAATGTTTCTTGCCTATGCTTGTCATAAAAATTTTAAATTCTACCAAATGGATGTCAAGTCCGCCTTTCTAAATGGAGATTTAAGTGAAGAAGTCTATATGGAACAACCAGAGAGTTTCAAACTGTCTGACAACCCAGACTTAGTATGCAATCTAAAGAAAGATTTATATGGTTTAAAACAGGCCCCTCGAGGCCGGTATCACAGACTGGATACGTATCTCAAAGACAAAGGGTTCAAGAGATGAACATCTGATAGCAATCTGTATATTAAAACAAAGGATAATAATTTTCTCATTGTACTGGTCTATGTAGATGACATCATCTTTGGATGTAATAAGGATTCATTGGTACAATGGTTTTCTTTTGCCATGGAGTCTGAATTTGAAATGTCTATGATAGGAGAACTGTCATTTTTTCTTGGTCTGCAAATTACTCAGAGGCATGAAGGGATGTTCATTTCTCAAGAAAAATATCTAAGAGAAATGTTGAAAAGGTTTCAAATGGAAGATTCTAAACCTGTGGGTACACCTATGGTAATTGGATGTAAATTAAGAAAGGATGATGATTCACCTGATGTTGATCAAAGATCATATCGATCAATGATAGGAATCCCGTGGTACATAACAACATCTCACCCAGACATAATGCATACTGTAGGAATGGTAGGAAGATATCAGGTTGCACCTAAACATATTCATTTGCAAGATGTCAAAAGGATATTCAGGTATTTGAAAGAAACAATGATTTATGGTCTGTGGTATCCCAAAAATCAAAATCTTCAGCGGACTCCTTATTCAGATGTAGATTGGGAAAACTATGTTGATGAGAGAAAAAACACCAGTGGAGGAGCATTCTTTCTGGGTGACTCCTTAGTAGCATGGCTTAGTAAAAAGCAAGGTTCCATTTATTTATCAACCACAAAGGTAGAGTACATTGCTGTTTCTACCTGTTGCACTCAGGTATTATGGATCATTCAGACACTTACAGATTTGGAGGTAAAAGACACTGCACTGATCCCAATTCATTGTGATAACACTAGTTCCATCAGTGTGTCTAAAAATCCTATAGTCCACTCCAAGACCAAGCATATTCCCATAAAATATCATTTTCTGAGAGAGAAGGTCACCAATCATATCGTTCAGGTCAATTACATTCCCACTACAGAAAAAATTGCAGACATCTTTACTAAACCTCTAGCAAAGACACCATTTGAATATCTCAGACAGAAGTTGGGTGTCATCCCATATCACATCTAAGAGAGTCCATCCTATTAGGGGGAGTCCTGTATTGTTTGCATATCTGATACCTCCTAAAATTAATGTAACAACACAGGGGGAGTGTGTTTTCTTTGACATTGATGTCAAATGGGGAGAAAAGAATAGGGTTGCCTTTGTTGCCATCAATGCCAAAGGGGGAGATTGTTGGAAGGTTTACAGTTGGGAGTAAGCTTGTCATTGATGTCAAGATCAGCGATGACAAAGATCAGCGATGGAAAAGATCGGCGATGAAAAAGATCAATGATGGAAAAGATCAGCGATGACAAAGATCAGCGATGGAAATATCAGAGTAAGAGGAACAAAGTAAGATCGGGAGGAGAAGCATCATTTCTGATCGTTGGATCCGACTCCACTTCGGAGTTTCGCAACTCGTGACATGGAGAGGCAAGAAACATAACTATCAAAATCACAATATGCAAAATCATGATTTAATCGTAGCCGTCAGATCAAAGTTTTGTTCTGGACCATTGATCCATCTTCATCTCGGAGTTTCACGACTTGCGACATGGAGAGGAAAGAAACATAACTATCAAAATCCCGATATGCGAAATCACGATTTAATCGCAACCGTCAAATCAAATTTTTGTTCTGGACCATTGATCCAGTTTCATCTTGGAGTTTTGCAACTCACGACTTGGAGAGGCAAGAAACATAACCACCAAACTTGCAAGATGCAAAATCGTGATTTAATCATAGCCATCAGGTCAAGGTGTGATATGAACCGTTGATCCAACTCCATCTCGGAGCTTCACCTATCGCAACTTGGAGAGGCAAGAAACATAACCACCAAACTCACAAGATGCGAAATCGTGATATTATCTAAGCGATTGAATTAAGATCAGATCTGGACTGTCGAATCATAGGACAAGTCATTGACCTGGAGTCAACGGAGCCTAGTGTGGAAACTCACGAGATGTGAGATCGCAATAAGATCTGGACCGTCGGATCTATGGATATTTCAACCATCGATCAGACTCAATGAAATTTATAAACTTGCAAAATATAAAGCGCCTTTTTGGCACAGCCTATGGTCACCGTCGGTGGTCACGAGAAGGGAAGAAGTCAGTTCAGATAAGCTCCATTTTGGGGTTTCAGGGATCGCGACTTGGAGAGTCAAGATGCCTCATCTCCAGACTAACAAAATGTGAATTCGCGAAAAGAACTTTTTTCATAAGCGCTTGGTCATGGCCATGGTCATATAGAGGAAGGAGCTAGCACAGAAATGCTCCGTTTCAGAGTTTCAGAACTCATGATATGGAGACTCAATATGTCTCATCATAGAATCTCCAAATTGTGGAAGTGCAAAACCGATAACTAACACAAGAACCCATTAGAGTTAATCCAATGATGCAGGTGAATCTGAGTATAATCGGAGGGCTATTGTTGCACGTCACAGTGTAACTACCAGAAACCACTGATGGTTTATGCCAGAGGACTCAAAGACACTTCGGGATGATTGATAGAGGAGATGAAGAGTCTTTGGGAATCATCAAGAGGGATGAAGATGATCGTTGAGGTGATTGATAGTTGGATGAGCATTGAAGCTTGTAAATGGAACAGATAAGTTGAGATCGGCTGTCACAAAGAAGATGAAGAGTCTCAACTGCCAGAGAGGCTGAGGAATCTCAGCATAACATACAGTGATGTTGAACGAGTGGAAAAATGGCCAGAGAAGCCGAAGAGTCATGATGATGATAAGACAGAGCACTCGAGTTGTGGAGGATATCAGAATGGTGTGAGTATGTAGAGGTATTGCATGCATTGCATGCACAAGGTGCACAAAATCTATATGTACACAGTACATAGATGAGATGTGGTTGTTGTTGTTGCTGGGATTGTTGTGGATGTTGTTGAAGGTGACTCATGCATGAAGAAGGATCAGAGTGCAGCAACTGAAAAGAACAGAAGAAGAATTGTGCATTGGACATGGCGCACAAAGCATAAAAGTAGAAGAATAGAATGGGCAGCAGATGCATGCTGGAAGACAGCGAGGATGTCTGAGTAGAAAAATATTGCAGAACAGTGATGAGACTGGTAAGTTGTTATTGAACACTATATCACTGTAATAGGCTTCAATATTTCATATTAATAATCAAGGGTGGTTGGGAGGTGGTAGGGAGGACTGGTGTCCTCAAAGGTTCAAGTGGGGACTTGAGCACAGGGAGTTGGTGCTTACTTCTAGTTGGTGCTAGGGAGTTGGTGCTCCTTTCTAGTTGGAGCTAGAGAAACTAGGGAGTTGGTGCTTCCTTCTAGTGGGTGCTAGAGAAAAATAGAGAGTTGGTTCTCTTAGCAAGTTGCAACTTGCAAAACAGAGGTTGTATCCTCACAATGAGTTGGTGTTCAAATGTATGATAATGTAAAGAATGTAAATAATACTTATCATATAAAGAAGAAGAGGTTTTTACCCTATATGGGTTTCCTTGGGAAATATCTATCTTTGTGTTTCTCATATATGTGACTGATGCTGAATGTGCCATTGCTCATTTCCTTGCATTATTGTGATCATCATTGAGTGCCTTGTAAATATTTTTAAAAGAAGCATAATTGTTTAAGCACGGTGACAATTGATTCACCCCCCCCTCTCAGTTGTTCAACAAAGTCTCCAAATCTTATATAATGATGGATTTCCATGGAGGAGGGGGAATGGAGATTGAGAATTATACCAAACTTATGATCTCATGAGTGGTATGTCATTTGGAGCATCAACATTCTGTGTGTGGACTGTTTAAGCAAGGGTTTGGACAAGGTGAACCTGATGAATTTGCTACACTCACATCTATGGTTGTAAGTTTTCTTCATTGTTGTTCTCATTAATATAATATGCTTGGCATGTTTCTTTCAAGTCTGTGTTTTCTCTCACATGAATTTGTCTCTAATAGATAGATCTATTTCGAGCTAATCTCAGTAGAGTAGGAAGTTGGTTGTATCTTTGTTTGTCTACAGGGCTTATTGAGGAGTTTAAGGTTGGAGCTCAACTCGGACTGTGTAGGGAAAAACACCGGTAAAAAGGTACTTCTTTTCTCCTTCCTCTTCACACATTAGTTTATCTAGATCTAAAAGGAAGTCAGTTTCCATGTTAAGAACCTTCTTTCTTAAGAGTTAAGAGTCTATCTCTCAAGAGGAGATCTACCTATCCGCAGGGAGATTTTCCTTCAACAGAAATTGGCGACTCTGCTGGGGATCGAATAGAAACTTTCAGTTTTGGTTTTCCTCACAGACCTTGGTTCAGGGTTGCCATCAATGCCAAAGGGGGAGATTGTTGGAAGGTTTACAGTTGGGATTAAGCTTGTCGTTGATGGCAAGTACAGCAATGGAAAAGAACAACGATGGCAAGAACAACGAAATCACGAAGTGATGAAATTGCAAGGTGGACGAAATCGCGAAGCGGCGAAATCGCGAAGGTGGACGAAATCGCGAAGTGGGGAAATCGCAAGAAGATATAGGCCATAGGATCTAGGGTATCTACAAAGGCTCAATAAACATTAGATATGCTGAAGCTGCAAGGCAGATAAGTCCAATATTCATCCAACTTCCCAAAACTGTGAAGGAATCCTGGTCGTCCATCAGGAACAGTCGTGGACCGTTGATCAAGAGGACGTGTGGTGGAAGATCGTGGACCATTGATTTAAGCTTCATTTTGGAGTTTTACCTATCACAACTTGGATTGACAAGAACCTCCATCGAAGGAATTGTGAGATGCGAATTCACGATGAGATCTGGACCGTAGATTCATCAAGATCATGGACCGTAGATCTCAGCTCTGTTAGCACTTGGTAAATTTCCTAGAGGTTGAAACAAAAGAAATCTACAAAGGTAACTTTATCCAACCACTTTTAAAGCTAGGATCTATCCCTTCCAGCTTCAGAGAGGGATCTCTCTATAAGATTTAGCTTTGTTTTTACTTTAGATGTTAGGCTAGGTAAAGAAATAGGTCGTTTTTGTTGTAAAGGCGTTTTATGAATTGGTTGAAACAGTCTACACATCCATTGGGCTATGGGGTTTGCATTTAAATAAAATATGAAATACAACCAAAAACGTGAAGGAAGATTTCCACAGGGTGAGATAATATACTCACTGGATATTTTAGTAGCTTAAATGATGGACAGAAGAAAAGATGAGAAAGATAAATTCAACTAAGAAGCAGTTAAGAATTTCTTAATTGAAATCACCAGAAGATAAACACTAAAAAATTTCGAGTCAGAAACGGGGTATCCAAGATAAATCCTGCAACATTCGTTACTCTTAAAGATTAGTTTCAGAAAACAATATGATAACAAAGCAAGAAATTCATTCAACTTAGAGAATAAACATCACCAGTGACTACACGCAAGAATCCTGTAAAAGTGCCTCCTTTTGATTAATGGCATATCTCTTCAAAAATGGTACAGTCTGATAGCGTCAGGGTGTGAAGATCAACAAATCCCAATACTTCGAAAGGTGAAGTATTTATAACTCACATTACAAACATTCCTGTCATAACTGATCAGGACATGCTAATTCTATTTTTAGCCTAACTAATTTAACAAATCAAACTGCTTGATGACTTGGTGCAACTGCACACGGATTTTTTGGGTAGACCGTTGATGAAACCTTCGCATGATCTCATCTGACTGGACAGGTGACTGGACCTGGACAACTAATCTTCTAATTGAGCAGATCACAGAGTTCCTCCCATATGAGATGACTAGGCATAGTGACTTTGAGCAGTCTCCGATACACTTCGTCCATTTTTGGATACTTAGCGAATGTGGGCTTAGTGAGGAATATGTATCGAATCTCATGTTGGATACTGATGTCCAACTGAAGGGCATCCAGGAAAGATTTTCCGGTGATTCTCCCTTGTATGCCTGCAAACTTTGAACTGTTCTTGAACACCTCAGCCAATCTCTTCTTGTAATCCGGAAGTGTCATCAGTTTATCATTAATAACTTTCATACTAGGTAGACCTTTCTTTTGGAGAACCTCAATATTGTTGAAGAACCTTTGTACCCCCTGGTCCATGATCTGAACCTTTTCTTCCAATTGAATCATTAATCCTCTCTTGGTCAAAACTCTTTTGACCTCAAGGATGGTCTTTGTTTTTTCTTCTATCTTCAACTCTTCTAGCTCTTCTCTGGTCTTAGAATTGAGGAATTTGATGATATCATTTTCCTGATTTGGTCTATCTCCCAATTCGACTATGATCTTCTCAATAGCTTGTTTACTCCTCTGGATCAACTCGTTTTGTTCAAACATGATTTGGATCATGGCTCAGATCTCATTTATGGAATTTTTTATGTCTGTCCATACATTCTCTTTGACCTCAGCCAAAGTCTTCCCTGCCACTGTTTTCTTTTGGAGCTGTTGTAGCTCCTTCTTGAGCTGCTCAGTTACCTGATTTTCTTTGGAGAGACTGGTCTGGAAGGACGTTTTGAGTTCCTGGAGGTTCTCAACTTCCTTTTTAAGCTTGTTGATCTCTATCTCTTGCAGGTTCATCTTTTCCATGGATTTGGCAAGGTCGGTTGTTCCCTCTTGTGGTGTCACTGGTGTTGTAGATGGAATGGTTGTTACTGCTGTTGTTCTTGCTCTTGAAATAGGAATGGCACTCAATGGATTGACTTCCATTGGATTCATCTATTCCTTATCTTTTAATAATCTCTCCATCTCTGCTTCCATTTCTTTGAGCTGTGCATTCTGCTCCATAAGCAGTTTGAGCATTTCATCCTTCTCGCCTTCTTTCTCCGCTATCTCCTTCGCTTGTGAGTCCTCTGTAGGCGGGAGCTTCAGCTATTTCCTCAAGGATGCGATGTCTGCATTATTTTTCTTTATCATCTCCTCTGCAACTTTGACGTTCGAAGGATCATAGCCGATCTTGAGGACCAGCTCCTCCAAAGTCTTGATTCTATTGTCCTTCACAAAGGACGATATCTTCTCCATATTGAGCTATGTCTGAGCATTGTTCAGTGATACCTATAATTTTGTTGCAGAATAAGAAGCATGTGCCAATGTATGGAATACCATCTCACCAGTCTATTTGTGCAGATCCATCTGATCTGCTGGGTGCACGTCCTTCATCTGGAATTCGAAGGTGGCCCTCTTGTAGTCTGTAATTACCTTTGGGTCTGGTACCTGCGTCTGGAGGAAGGCCATGTGCATCCTTCCCTTTTCTATGTCAAATGCAGACAACAGCCTATGCTGCATAGTCGACGTCTACTTCCAAAATTGAGCATAAGTACTATTGGTGAGGGTCTGATTATTTTTCTTAATCAACTCGTACTTCTCGAAAATGCTCAACTTGGGCCCAGTCTTGCCCAGCTGAGTGTCCAGTGGGGAGTCTGGGGATTTCTTTGGAACTGTTGGGGTGATGTACTTATATAGGCTCGAGCTAAAAGGTGGAATGATAGACTTGACCACTGTGGTAGGCAGGGCTTCTTTCTCCCCTGTAGGGCCGGGAACTATGGTTGTCTTGGGCCTCTTAGTCTACAACTGGAACTCTTCGGACGACACCTCCGTGACAGGCGGAGATGATTCTTTTCGAGGCCTTTTCTCCTTAGGGACCTATGGCGTGGTCGTTGGTGGCACAGTGGTCGGGGGAACCTATTGTTCCACTTCGACCAAGGTGTCGGGCACCCACACAGTCTGATTGGCGAATTTCTCAATTTCGGGCTTAGCTTCATGAACGTACGGGATGTTTTTGTTCTTCACCCGCATTTCTGAGATGATCCCGCAAGGATCATAATTCCATGGGAATCTTAAGAAAAACTTCATCTCTCTCAGCATTCGGTCCGCTTCTTCTCCTGCGCCACGACTGTTGCAGATGAAAGAGCCAATCTGCCCCTTGATTCGAAGCTGCTGCTTTTTCTTCAAGGATACAAAATGGATGTCATCTGAATTCATGATCTGTCTTATATATTCTAACGCAAATATTCTTACCGGCACATACTTGGGTAGCTTGTAGGGTGCCAGCTCGCACCCGAATACTCTGATCTCGGTGTGGTTTTGATACAGGTACAAATCCCCAGTCTTTGTGTTGTCCGAGAGGTGCAGGATTCTCTGGACTTCGTAATTTATTTGAGGCTCTAGCCTGCTACTCAACATTCTTACCACAGGGTGGTAGAACAGATCGATGAATGCCTTGAAGCTATATTCTATGGAGTTATGCTTCATCAAATAGGTCCATGCTATGACTGGCTGAGGCCTTCCATCTGCGTCCATTTTCTGCATGGAAAAACTAAACTTATCTGCTTGATAGAAAACAAACATGTAGGCCAGTATAGACGAGTATCTGAACATGCTTTCCATGCCAAAATTCACAAACTGTTCATGAATATTGTCTGCCAAGAAGGTGTTGAAATCAAACTGTGTGGTGGGTTTTTCATCAGTGGAGAAAATGGATAGAAAACCCAGAATGGGCTCATCTACCCATTGGTCAGAATAGTACCCTAACAAAGCACAAAGGGAGGAAATGACCTGGTTTCCCTTGGTGGAGAACATGGACAACGGGTAAGGGGGATTTGTGGAAGGGAATTGAGTGGAGGTGGGAAGGAAAAGCTCGAATATTTGAGCTCTCTAGGGAAAATTCATTTTCTGATACAACTCTGTAAGGATTTCCAGGTTGAAAGGAGATGCAGAGTCTGAACGGGGAATTTGCATCATCTGGTCTATGTCTTCGGGCGTGATGAGGAATAGGGTGTCTCCGGATGAGGATATGATGGCTCTCTATTCGAGAATATAGTGAGCTTGGCATTTAAGTGCGAACTCGGGAAAATGGTGTATCTGGGGAAAAAAATAAAGGCGTAAATTGGACTCCCAGAGTCCAATTTCATCGCTCTGGTCGAGGAAAACCTCCCTGAGCCATGAATGGAGGTCTGAGAAATCGAAATCGCATTTGGTATCTTCTATCAATCTGTCTTTGTCAACTAGTGGGATCTTGTCCAGGTCGACAGGAGGCAGGAGAAAAGGATTCTCCTCTCCTTCTGCTTGTCTTGGCTTTGGCTCCATCTCTACAAAAGTACCTACAATAAACACAAATTTAGTGGGGTCGAATAACTATGGATGAGGGCGACGGAGCATAAACGGAGGAGTATGCTATGAGTTTCTCTAGTGCGACAGATGAACAACGAATGTATGGGAAAACGATAGTCTTATTTGAAAAATGGGTCGGTTGGGCATGGGAGAGAGGTCAACTGGATAACGGATAGGTTATCCAGTGATAAATGGACAGTGGGCCACTTGGGAGTGAGATGGGAGGTGACGGTGGCTGAAAAATACGAACGGGTGATGTGGCGGCTAGGGATTGGAGGAAAAAGTTGTGATAAGGGGATGGTCATGAGTGAAAGGGGTTAGGGGACTGACAACAGTTATGGGATGGGACATAACTTGAGAACAAGTGGAACCTAGTGGAAGATGACGTCCACAAGTGACGGGGGGCTGTCAGATAGCAGATGGTGACGGGACTTCGGGACCAATAGATTTATGCCACCTCATACAGGGACCCGCCAGCGGGAGATTACCATTCCGGACCCCCCCCTAGGTTAAAAA
>ML785282.1:629101-680247 GCA_009831015.1 Picea engelmannii
GTCACATCAACCTGCAATAGATTACGATAGCTAAAGTAGTCTATAATCGACTACAAAATGATATGAATAAAACTTGAAACAAAAGTTTGATATATTGAAAGCGAAAGCTGTTACAAGACATCAACTTTCATCTCAGTCTGTATCACAAATCCATAGTCTGGTTCTCCCACAGTGAGGATGATGAGTTTATTAAAAAAAATTGACAAGTATTTAAAGACCTCCCACAGGGTAAAACATCCTTGTGGGAGTTATCAAAATAGTTACAGGAAATCTGGAGATAATCTCCAAAGTCTGACTAAACTAACAACCCAAAAAAAACATATCCAAAGTATCTCCCAAACTTCTAGAACATGCCCAATTGATCATGGTAATTCGTATGTACCTGAACAAGGACAAGAATAGACAATATTAGAGGATATTTTATTGATAAAATTGACAAAAATCTAATTTCTAAGACTAGCTACAGAATCTTGCGATTCTGTAGCTGGTCTAAATTGAACACAGAATCATTTCAAAATCAATTCAAATCTTAAAAAATATATTCAAACTATTGAAAAATATTTGATTTCTAAAAGCATCATTCAAATCGACACTTGTATACAAATTGAACAAACTAAATCGTATTCAACCAAATGATAACAGAGATGGATACACTCTGTTTAATTCATTATCACTAATTCGGGTCAACAGAATCACATTAGATACTTGACAACAATGAAATCGTTTTCATAAACTAATTGAAATCGACACAAATAGTTGCTTCAACCATCAACAAAATCATTGTCGAATCCAAACGAAATCAAGAGGATCATTCTTCAAATTGATAAAACTATATTAAACAAATACAAATGATCATGCTAATCGTGGCACACAGGAACGAATCGAAACGGTTTGATAGAATCGTTATGAAAAATCATATCAATTAGTTTAGCCACACGATTTTTAGCAAATAGATCTTCAACACAGGTCGAATGTAATCCAAATCCAAATGAGAATATCGATTCAATACAAAACAGAGCCGTTCATGGCTAATTGAAGTCAACAGTGTTGTTTTGAGTGTATTAGATTACATCGTATTCATCAACCCAGTCACTAATAATGACACATAACACATTTAAAGGATCATACCAATTCAAGCCCACGAAATCCTTCCAAAATCAAATCATAAGAACTAAATCAGAGCTGATGACATCCAACCAAAATGAAATCATACCAAATCAAAACATAGCCGTGCTCAGATTTCAGCACAAAAATCTCCTATACAGGTCAGATACAATCAAAATCAAAATGAAAACAAACCTCATTGATTTGGTTAATTCAAACCAACATAATTGTTCAAAACGAATCAAACCCAATGGAAACCAATCAATTGCTAAACTAGGCACGACCAAACCGCATAACCAAATCATAACCATATTTGACTTTAGTAAAATGAATCTACTGTACATGATCCACAACATAACTATTTTTGATAGTCAAACCATGATAAAGTTATTTCGAATAATGAACATAACTAATTTGAAAACCAAAACCCAATTCATTATATTAATCCAAACAATTCACAAAACGAAATTGATATTGAAATTCATACCTGGATAATCAGAAAACAACTTGGTCATGATAATTTGGAATTGACGAAGGCTGTTGCCGATTCGACATTCCTAAAAACAATCGAACTAGTGGTTTTATGCTTCTTTTCATTAGCTTGAAGTATGTCCCTTTCTCTCGACAGTACTGCATCTTGGTTCTCTAAAGATTTGATCTTCGATTGTAATATGGGAACGTCAGTGTAGTAGCGTTCCAGCCATACATCATATTCCCTGGATGATGTCTGCTCAGGCTTCGAAATAACAGTCGAGGGTTTGTTCAGATCACCGAGGGTTTCATTATGAAGCTTGATTCCTGGGTAATTAGGATTGTTCTTTAGGCATGAGGGCAAATTAGAAACATAGTCATAGGGTGGCTCGGAGCATAGGCCTTGGGAAAAAGGGTACTCTCCAGCTAGGAAGCGCTTGATATCAGAGTCTGAGTCCTCGCTAAGAACTATGGGATTTTGATCGAGGTTTGGCTTAGGTTTATTTCGGGCAAGTCTCAATATCAATCGAGCGTTCTTCTTACCTTTTTTATCAACAGTAGGGTTACCCTTGACCTTCTTACTCATAGGCTTCTTTACAGCCTCAGCCTTATTTGTTGTGATGTCGAGTAGGTTGATATCAGGGTATACCGAGGGTTTGGGAGATTGTAGAAGGGCATGAAATGGCACGGGTGGCCCGACCTTAGTTTCACTGACCACAGACTTGTCGATTTGGATAGCCTCTGAACCAACAAAGCCATTTTGGGATAGAAAAGCTTGCCAACTATCGTCGTGGAGGTTCAAATGGTGGATGACGATGAGTCTAATCAAGCCATGGTGAAACAGGCTATTATCGGCCTTCTCGCGTTTGAACCTCTTAGCCATTTTTTAAAGACTACGTAGGAAGTAAAATGGCATATTCAATGGATATCCCATGAAATTCATCAACAGTCGAAGGTGATAGAGAAAAACCAATCCATACCGACCCTGACAGGTCACAAATTGTTTAACCATTATCAAAATATCGTGCCACCTAGGTTTAAGTGTGGAAATAGGCATACCTTTGTCACAGGATGTGACCTTTCATGATACGAATAGAAAAGGCCATGGAACCTCGTTGAATTTGGAGTTCTTAAACCATCGCTAGCCTGTGGCTGCTAGTCCTGTGGCAGATCTTATGAATTCTTCATTGAGTTCAAGTTGAATGTCACCTAATTTAGCCCTACACCCATCAAAGGTAAGGGCGAATTGCTGTGCAACAAACAGATTGAAACCCTCGAACCTCTGTACAAACGTGAGCCAACCACTATCCTCTAAGTACTTATAGGTGTTATCGAACAATAATAGAGCTTGAATACCGTTCATCTCTATTTGCACCACCGGTGCCATAGACAGGAGCACACGGTGAGCGATGTGAACGAGCCAAGGTTTGAATCCCAACATACGCAGGGGAAGAATGCTCACAGGCTTACCCGAAACTAGCAAAGGTGAAACAGGGATAGGGGAAGACATTAATGACATATCGTGCAAAGGTAGTGGAGCTAGTTCATACATGAAAAATAGTCATATCTACAGTACAACCACTGACGCAAATAGCTATTCAACCCACTATTGTATAGGTTAACAATTATGCCATTCAATCAACCAATGAAATCAATGGTAAGTGGATTAAACATTCGCGCGAGAAATAGTTATAGTTTCAAAAACAAAGAAATAAATCAAAATCGCACCAAAGGTTTAATTTATATGAACTCTGTGTTGCATGAAATGATTTATACCAAGGGTTTAACCATAACACCAATGTGTTTTTATGAAATCAATATGCCAAGTGAATCGATCAAAGAACATATAAATCCAATAACCAATGCATCACAAACTCAATCACTCATGAAGCGAAACTGTATAATCAATCAAAGAATGCCAAATGAGTACAGGTCAAGGGGTCTTGCCAACTGTATAACGATGAGTAAATTGGAAACACAATGGGCATATAGACAAGGAAGATCGCAACAATTCAGTGACGATTTTAATGTGACTTTGAAAATCAGGTTTTCACGCTTGCAGTCATGAAAACAAGAACAAAAGTAAGTGTGCGCATAGTGCAAAAATAATAGTGTCATTTTATTCAAGGATTGCGACAAAAATTAAGGCTTGCAACAAACTGGTGTAGGCAGCTTATAAGGACAGTAGAAAAAATGTGAATTGGTTGCCAACAATGGAGACACACTGGTAGAAGCAGTTATCTCTGCCAAAAGAACAAATTCATATTAGGATAACGAGAAAAATTCTAACTCAAAAAAAAACAACCAGAAGATCGTGTAAACATCATCATTAACCAAATATTCCAGCAGTGTTTAAAGGATGAAAGCTGATAGCAGTCTTAAGACAACCGAGTTGCGATATTAAAGATAAAATCTCCAATACTGTTGACAGAGCCACTGCTGCCAGTAGGCGTCCATAGCCTCGACAGGGTTGCCATTTAACCCACTCTGACATCCGTATCCTGCCAATAAGTTCTAGATTAGAATAAAGGACATTTTAAGGTAAAGAGGTTTCTTATTTGTAAATTTTCATATACCTGACATTGCTTCGCTGCCAGCGGGCATGTTCAGTACCCCGACGAAGTTGTCTTGGCGTCATGCATGCATTTACCCGCTGCCAGTAGACCTGTTCAACATCCCAGCGGGTTTACAAGCACTTCCCATAGCTCTACTAATGATTTATTTTGTTTTATATAGTTGAGCGGGGTGACACTGAAAATTATGATATTTTAACATATTTTTTTTAGACCTCAGCAGAATTTTTTTAGAACTGTCCTTTATTAAGATCCAGAGATGTTTCATTTACAAAACCAACTTTCTAAGGCAGGGAGACATCTCATGAGTCATTCCCTTAAGGAATAGGGAAAACGTAAAAAGATAATGGATGATCGCAACAAGCTTATGTTAGAGATTGAAATCAGTTAACTTCTTTCAAACAATAAACTTTTGCCAATCACAGATGTAAATTTCAGAAGTATACAATTGATGTTTATACAATTTTCTTAGCAGTCATTTCAGTGAAGGAATTTTTTGTTTTCTTCGTCTGAATAGTCAAGTATGTAGGTATGTGCATTTGCAAAAACACAAACTGATAAACGAAAAGGAGATATCCAAATCAAAATAGCAAAAGAAAAGAAAACAGAAGAAAAATATGTACATAACATAAAAGGGTTGTCATCAAGCAAAGTATCTTTTCAGGGGTTGTCCATTCACCGAATAGGTGTCAGGATGACCCTCTAGATTTTTCAATCGGAAAGAACTGGGACCCAACTTATCAGCAATTAAAAATGGTCCAAGCCATAAGTTTTGAAATTTGGCGTGCTCTCCCTTTCCCTCATGCGATTTATCCCATTTCAAGACGAGGTCACCTACTTCGAAACTCCTATCAGAAGCAGAGTTAGAATTGAACCATCTTTTAACCAATAGTTGATGTTGATCTAACTTATGTTTAACTTGGGCTCTTACCTCTTCTAGCTTCATCAAAGTGTTAATTCGGTTTTCTAAAGGGGGACAATCTTCTTCTCGAATTTTATGTGATAACTGTAGTGAAGGAAGAAGAATGTGTGGTGGTAGAATTGCTTCTTTTCCATAAACGAGAAAAAAGGGGGAGTTACCTACGAAATATTTTGGCATTACCCTAACATCCCACAACGTGTTTAACAGTGCATTGTGCCAATTTTTGTGATTTTCAGCCACCGTTCTCTTGATGATTTTAATCAAGTTCTTATTTGTTGATTCTTCCAATCCATTGCCCTAGGGGTGATAGATAGAAGAATACTTCAATTTAATTCGTTTTTCCAAAGGGAACTCACTCATATCAAGAGAGGAAAAGTAAGAAGCATTATCGAATACTAAACAGTCAGGGATACCAAAATGAGTGATAATATTCGAATTTAGAAAGGCAATTACCCGACTGGTGTTGACAGTTCTTAATGCGGCAGCTTGAGACCACCGGGTAAAGTAATATGTGGATGTTATGATGAAATTATGTTGTTGTGAGGATGGGGGGTTGATTGGACCTATGATATCAAGGCCCCACTGCTGAAAAGGAGAGTCTACTGAAACAGGCTGCAAAGGAAACGCTGGTTTTTGTAACCACCCTGATGCTTTCTGACAAATAATACATTTACGACACAAAGAATGGGCGTCTCTAAAAAGCATGGGCCAGTAATAACCGGCTCTTAAAACCTTATGGGAAGTGGTGTCACCACCAAAATGACCGCCAACTTCTCCTGCATGCAACTCTAGCAAAATTTTTTCTGCTTCGTCTTTCTCAAGACAGCGCATCAATACGCCATCAAAATTTTGACGAAACATAATACCATTAACCAAATGAAAGGAGGTAGACTTTAATCTTAACGCTCTTATTTTAGTGGGATCCAGGTGACGGGGGCTTACTCATGTTCAAGACCAAATCTTATATCGTCATACCAAGGACTAACAAAGTTTTGTGCGCAACAGATTGCATTTTGATTGTGTTGTCCTAGGTTTGACGTATCGCTTTCTTCTTGTTGTCCTGCTGCGGAATCAACAACTAAATTGCATAACCCTTGGCCTTTCACTATTTGAGCTGGGGTAATTTCTATGTTGTACTCCTGCAAGGAAGTGACCCAGTTAGCCCTCTTTTCTCCTAGCTCTTTCTGCACTAACAAGTTCCTAACGACCGGGTAAGGGACAATAATCTTCGTCCTAGACTTCAACAGATAAGACCAGAAATGCTTGACTTCTTTGAAAACAACGTAGGATTGCTAATCTATCGTTGGGTAATTAAGTTCAGCGCCTTTGAAATAAGAGCTCATAAAGGCAATGGGTACTTCGTTGTTCTCGGCGTTCTTTTGAGTTAGGATGGCGGCATAGGAACGGTCAGAAGAAAAAGTGTAGAGTGTAAAGTCTTGAGAAAAGTCGGGGCTCATGAGAGAAGGAGCGTTTATTATGGACTTCTTTATTGCATTAAAATCTTGATTTTCTAGGGATCCCCAATGATATTGGGTGTCTTTCTTAATTAAATTTTGTAAAGGCCTGACCATTTCGGAGAAACTGGGGACGAATCTCCTCACGAAGTTAATCTGGCCTAAGAAAGACTGCATCGATTTTTTGGATGTAGGAGGGGGAAGTTTCACGATAACCTGAGTCCTTTTGGGGTTGATAATCATCCCTTCACTCGACACAATAAATCCCAAGAGTTTACCCTGTTCTACTGCAAAAATGGATTTTTTAGGATTCAAGGAGATGTCGTATTTACGACATCATTGTAGAACGACTCGTAAGTGAGCTAGATGAACGGTTTTGTTTTTAGAAAATACATTCACATCATCTAAGTAAACTACGATGGACTGATTGATTAGGCATCAGAAAGCAATGTCCATTGCTCTTTGGAAAGTGGCACCGACATTAATCAATCCAAAGGGCATTTTTCAATAAGCGTAGGTGCCCCATGGGGTACGAAAGGTAGTTTTAATTTGGTCTGGAGGAGACATCAGGATTTGGTTATACCCTAAGAAACCATCCAGCAAGGATAGCCTCTTAGAACCTGATACCTGTTGAAGTATTTGTCCCATGGGTGGGACAGGATAGTTGTCTTTATCAGACGCTTTATTAAGGTTTCAGAAATCAACGCAGAGTCAGATTTCCCCACTTTCCTTCCGGAGAGGGACAAGGTTAGAAACCCATTGAGTGTGCCTAACAGGAAAAATTATCTTATCATTTAGGAGCTTATTCAATTCTTTTTTAATGGTCAATTCAAGCTTAGGGTGCATTTTTCTTAATTTTTGTTGGAAGGGTAAGGTTTGGGGTTTCATAGGAATGACATGTTGTATGATGTTGGGGTCGAAAGTTTTAAGGTCATCATACGTCCATGCAAAGACATCTTTAAATTATTTGAACAATTTAATAAATGCATCTTTTTCTTGTTCAGAACATCCTACCCCTAGATTAATGCACTGCGGATTGTCCTTAGTCCCTAAGTTTACTTTTTCATATGATAATGAGGAACTATTGGTTTTACAGTTGACCGACTTTTTGAATTTATCTTGAAGATCATAAAATTTCTCTAATCTAACTACATATTTAGGGATCGAATTTACCATGTCCAATGAAGATTTAGGAGTTCTCGGATCTGGTATTACCGTGAAATCACACAAATTTTCATCGTGCGTGCGTTCATCTATCACCGCGCCTTGAAAAGTTTCCTCCATATGCAGAAAGTTAATAATCTGTTGATCGTCGTCAAAGACTCTCCAGTTCATGATGTTGTAGGGCACTGATGGTCGGAACAACAGTTCGACGGAGAATGCATCCGGGGACAAGCCTTCTACAGGAAAGAGTTTAGAATCTACGTTAGCTAATAGATCTGATTCAGAGTTATTCAATCTAGGAATAGAATTTATATTGAAAGAAACAAAAATATTCATTAAATTCCATACCTCGGATTGGTAGCTTTTAAGATGCGGAGACAGACAGTGGATAGAATCTCTTACCTGTCTAACCACTATTTTGGAGTCGCCAAAGACAACCAGGTTTTGAATGTTCATATCTAAAGCTTTTCTGAGACCTTGCAGTAAAGCCTCATATTCTGCTGTGTTATTACTACATTCAAATTCTAGCCTACATGCAATTAATGTTTTGTTACCTGTCGGATCGATAATAACTCAGCCTGATCCATCTCCTTCTTTGGACTTTGATCCGTCAAAATAAAGAGACCAAATTTGATTTTCATCGGGTATATGATATCGTTGTGTAGAAACTGTTGGCTGCACATATGCTACAATCTCAGACTGTTGTTCTGGATTGGTGATAGCTGAAGTCTCGACCATGAAATTGCCGAAAAAGGTATCCATCCCTTGTACTTCGGGGGAATCAGCAGAAGGTGTAAATGGTTCGTTGGGATCATTCAAATCTGTGACCGTGAACTTAAGGTAGCATTCACGATTTACCTTGATCTTGTTGGGATTGTCATTCTTTGGAAGCCATAGGTGAGACCAATCTATCGTGAAATAGCCGTGTAGCTGCTCTGACCAGTCCCTACTTAAAAATAGACCATACACTTCTGGAATATCCACAACAATAATATCAATGACTTGATGAACCTTGGGGTTAGACGATAATCTTATAAGCACATTCTTTAGTTTGCCTATAACTTTAACATTAGTCCGATCAAGTTGTATGATTTTTAAGGTGGAGGGTTCAACTTCGGCGTTAATCTTCTGGCATACAGACCATGGCATCACATTGGATGACGTTCCAGAGTCTACCATACAATTGTGCACGTTTCTATTAAATATTTCGAATGTTAACAAAAATGGAGGTACATTCTTGCGAGTGCTAAGGGTGGTAGTTTGTGGCTTTTTACTCACAGTTTCTAAAGTTACTTTATCTACATTATTTACATTATTTACATTACTTACAGGAAGGCTTCCTTTATCTTGAGGATCAGGATTGTTTTTAGTGGAAGTCTTCTGAGGAACTTTGTTCTGCACAACCTTGTTACCACTTGAATTACCATATTTACCATTCTCTGAGATATTATGTAAGATTGTTTGTAGCAGAAATGGAAATTTCAATAACTCATAAACAAAAATATTAGCCCTTAACTTTTTAAGATATTCAACTACATCATAATCTAATTTGGGGTTCACATGACTCTGTTTAGTTTCAGCTGGTTTAGATTTCTTTGGAGGTGAGGTTGTAGTGTTTTCGGCAGAAGGTTTGTTTATTGTCTTACTCCTGGTATTATAGGGATGGACTGTCTCGAAGTTAGCTTGAAAGATGCTATCAGAGAAGTGTCCAAAAATATTTGGAGAAGACTCCTCTTCTTGAATTGTCTCTTGTTCAACTACCTCCTCAAGAATCTCAGGAGGCATCAAGTTATCTTGGGCTTCTAGAATCGTTTGAAGGGCGCATTGCAGGATTTCTAGATTAAGGCCCTCGGTGGTTGGATTAGGTCGGTTGGTGGGAAAAGGATTTCGGAATGGGGGTTTGTAAGGCCCTTTTCTCGAAGAAGCTTCTTCGGTCATCCTTTTTAAGCCTATAACTTGATTTGACAGTTTTTGAAAAACTTTAGTTAAGTTTTCTAAATCAGAGCTTTCAGGTTGTGCTTTACTTAGAGTAGGTCTAGGGAGGATTTCAATCTTCTTTTTGGAAGAAGAACTAGTCTTTGTTTCGTTTCTAGTGGAGTCTTTAAGACTAAGTATGTCTTTTTCAATCTGGCTGGCCTCCTTGAAGGCTTCTAACAACGTGGCTTTATTATATTGTTTAACCCAAATAGTTATACTTTGATGCAAAGATTTAGTATAGTATGCTATTATAAGATTCTCGGCAGGCATGGAATCCGTAGGGATTCGGTTTTTAAGTGTTAAGAATATTTGATTGAAGTCTTTAAATTTCTCTTTAGGGTTCATTCAAGTTATAAAGATCCATGACTAGGACTTCCGGAGGCTTACCGTCTCCGAACTTTTCCAAAAAGCATGACTCAAACTTTTCCCAAGACACGATGGTATGGGGGTGCTGGGCAAAGTATCATGTAGATGCATTTCCCTCAAAAGTATATGGGGAACAACCTACAGACTACGTCTTCATGTTCGACATTGCGGAGTCTTATGGCTAACATAAAAATTTTGATGTGATCTTCAACGATCTGTTTTGAATCAGGGTCAAACTTGGGAAGCCATTTCTCTAAGTGTTTAGGCAAGGGATGTTGAGCTCCAGGTACAACTACGACATCCTGGTCGAGCAAAGGTCTAGCAGGATTGTTCTGGTTGGCCATTGGTGTAGTAGGTGTGGAAGGCTGAGGAGGGGAACTACCTTCGTCAGAAGAATCTCCTCCAGAAGAGGAAGGAGATGATGGAGGTGGTGAAGAAGGTATTCCAGATCCTCCTGCAGCAGGAGTGAGGATTGGATCTGTAGGGTTCACGGTGAGATTAGTGCCTCCGAGTTGTTCTCTGATATCAGAGAAATCTAAATTTTGGTCCAAATGTCGATTGGGTTGCCTCAAATGGGCTAAGGCACTATGAGTTCTTATGAGAGAATGGCGGACAATCTCCT
Source organism: Picea engelmannii (assembly GCA_009831015.1). Classification (NCBI taxonomy): domain Eukaryota; kingdom Viridiplantae; phylum Streptophyta; class Pinopsida; order Pinales; family Pinaceae; genus Picea; species Picea engelmannii. Next base: position 639,755 of record ML785282.1, read on the forward strand.
GTATATCACCACCTGTAGGATTTGGGGTTACTGGTTCAACTGTGACCCATGGATCATTGGTTGATATGGTTGTTGTTTGAGGGGGAAATTTATCGTTTGAATGACTTCTTGTCACTATAGGTGAGCGATTAGGTGGTGGAGGAGTCTTACGACCACCTCGTTCCATTAATTAATTTCAGGCCCTCCTTCTCGCGCCATTTGTTGACGGGCGAAATTGACCGTCCGTCAACTGGGAGAGTGGATCCGGTCCGAGGTTGTCTAAATAACCCAATCCGTTTGGGGTAACCCACCCTGACGGGTTTAACGGCTCCATTAGCCGATCTAAGTCCTAAGAAAACAAAATAAAACTACTCTAAATTAACTAATCTAACTAAAAATAACTATTAAAATAAACTAATAAACAAATCTAAACTATTAATATATACAATTCACTACCTAAACTATAATAATTCTATGAAATTTAACATTCAACTATCAACTAAATCAAATCTTAATTCACAAATGTACAATATTTATAAATTACAGATTTAGAAGAAAACCTACAAAAATCAATTGCAAACTGTCCTAAGACAGCAAAACTGTTTTTTTATTTTTATAGTTTTATGAAAAAGAAATAGAATAAAAACTAACTATCTAAACTAAGAAACTAAAATACTAACTCTAACTACAAATCTAAGCTATACATATATCTATCTAAACTAATTAATTTATACTAATAAGCTAACCTATAATAACGCTTTCTAATTTGTCCTGTGTAAAGGATCCAGTTCAACTGTTTGATGGGAGGAAACCCGCATCTATCCTCTGCCAGCCTCTAGTAAACAATAAGCAACACTGTTCTTTTGAATTTCGATAATAGAACAAAGAATACATAAAAGTTACAACAATCTTATAATTTACAAATCATAACATTTAGATAAATCTGCGTGCAAGGATTTGGACAAAATGATCCAATTAACGAAGAAGAGAAATCTATGATTCATTAATTGAAACAAGTAATTTTTTTATTTTTAAATAATAAAAGAGATCAGATGTGGATAACACATTAATCAAGTCACATCAACCCGCAATAGATTACCATAGCTAAAGTAGTCTATAATCGACTGCAAAATGATATGAATAAAACTTGAAACAAAAGTTTGATATATTGAAAGCGAAAGTTGTTACAAGACATCAGCTTTCATCTCAGTCTATATCACAAATCCATAGTCCGGTTCTCCCACAGTGAGGATGATGAGTTTATTACAAAAAATTGACAAGTATTTAAAGACCTCCCACAGGGTAAAACATCCTTATGGGAGTTATCAAAATAGTTACAGGAAATCTGGAGATAATCTCCAAAGTCTGACTAAACTAACAACCCAAAAAAACATATCCAAAGTATCTCCCAAACTTCTAGAACATGCCCAATTGATCATGGTAATTCGTATGTACCTGAACAAGGACAAGAATAGACAATATTAGAGGATATTTTATTGATAAAATTGACAAAAATCTAATTTCTAAGACTAGCTACAGAATCTTGCGATTCTGTAGCTGGTCTAAATTGAACACAGAATCATTTCAAAATCAATTCAAATATTAAAAAATATATTCAAACTATTGAAAAATATTTGATTGCTAAAAGCATCATTCAAATTGACACTTGTATGCAAATTGAACAAACTAAATCGTATTCAACCAAATGATAACAGAGATGGATACACTCTGTTTAATTCGTTATCACCAATTCGGGTCAGCAGAATCACATTAGATACTTGACAACAATGAAATCATTTTCATAAACTAATTGAAATGGACACAAATAGTTGCTTCAACCATCAACAAAATCATTTTCGAATCCAAACGAAATCAACAGGATCGTTCTTCAAATTGATAAAACTATATTAAACAAATACAAATGATCATGCTAATCGTGGCACATAGGAATGAATCGAAATGATTTGACAAAATCATTATGAAAAATCATATCAATTAGTATAGCCACACGATTTTTAGCAAATAGATCTTCAACATAGGTCGAATGTAATCCAAATCCAAACAAGAATATCGATTCAATACAAAATAGAGTCGTTCGTGGCTAATTGAAGTCAGCAGTGTTGTTTTGAGTGTTTTAGATTACATTGTATTCATCAACCCAGTCACTAATAATGACGCATAACACATTTAAAGGATCATACCAATTCAATCCCACGAAATCGTTCCAAAATCAAATCATAAGAACTAAATCAGAGCTAATGACATCCAACCACAACGAAATCATACCAAATCAAAACATAGTTGTGCTCATATTTCAGCACAAAAATCTCCTATACAGGTCAGATACAATCAAAATCAAAATGAAAACAAACCTCATTGATTTGGTTAGTTCAAACCAATAGAATTGTTCAAAACGAATCAAACCCAATGAAAACCAATCAATTGCTAAACTGGGCACGACCAAATCGCATAACCAAAGCATAACCATATTTGACTTTAGTAAAATGAATCTACTGTACAGGATCCACAACATAACTATTATTGATAGTCAAACCATGATAAAATCATTTTGAATAATGAACAGAACTAATTTGAAAACCAAAACCCAATTCATTATATTAATCCAAACAATTCATAAAACGAAATTGATATTGAAATTCATACCTGGATAATCAGAAAACAACTTGGTCATGATAATTTGGAATTGACAAAGGCTGTTGCCGATTCGACATTCTTAAAAACGATCAAACCAGTGGTTTTCTGGTTCTTGTCATTAGCTTGAATTCTGTCCCTTTCTCTCGGCAGTACTGCAACTTTGTTCTCTAAATATTTGATCTTCGATTGTAATACGGGAACGTCAGTGTAGTAGTGTTCCAGCCATACATCATATTTGATGCATGATGTCTGCTCGGGCTTCGAAATAACAGTCGAGGGTTTGTTCAGATCACCGAGGGTTTCATTATGAAGCTTGATTCCTGGGTAATTAGGATTTTTCTTTAGGCATGGGGGAAAATTAGAAACATAGTCATAGGGTTGCTCGGAGCATAGGCCTTGGGAAAAAGGGTACTCTCCAGCTAGGAAGTGCTCGATATCGGAGTCCGAGTCCTCATGGAGAACTATGGGCTTTTGATCAAGGTTTGGCTTAGGTTTATTCTGGGAAAGTCTCGATATCAATCGAGCGTTCTTCTTACCTTTGCTATCGACAGTAGGGTTACCCTTGACCTTCTTACTCACAGGCTTCTTTACAGCCTCAGCCTTATCTGTTGTGATGTCGGGTAGGTTGATATCAGGGCAGACCGAGGGCTTGGGAGAGGGTAGAAGGGAATGAAATGGCATAGGTGGGCCGACCTTAGTTTCACGACCACAGACTTGTCGATTTGGACAGCCTCTTAATCAACAAAGCCATTTCGGGATAGAAAAGCTTGCCAACTATCATCGTGGAGGTTCAAATGGTGGATGACGATGAGTCTAATCAAACCATGGTGAAACAGGATGCTATCGTCCTTCTCGCATTTGAACCTCTTAGCCATTTTGTAAAGACTATGCAGGAAGTAAAATGGCATGTTCAATGGATAGCCCATGAAATTCATCAACAGTCGAAGGTGATAGAGAAAAACCAATCCATACCGACCCTCACAGGTCACAAATTGTTTAACCGTTATCAAAAGATCGTGCCACCTAGGTTTAAGTGTGGAAATAGGAATACCTTTGTCACAGGATGTGACCTTTCATGATACGAATAGAAAAGGCCATGGCACCTCGTCGACTTTGGAGTTCTTAAACCATCGTTAGCCTGTGGCTGCTAGTCCTGTGGCAGATCTTATGAATTCTTCATTGAGTTCAAGTTGAATGTCACCTACTTTATCCCTACACCCATCAAAGGTAAGGGAGAATTGTTGTGCAACAAACAGATTGAAACCCTCGAACCTCTGTACAAACGTGAGCCAACCACTATCCTCTAAGTACTTATAGGTGTTATCGAACAATAATAGAGCTTGACTACCGTTCATCTCTATTTTCACCACCGGTGCCATAGACAGGAGCACACGGTGAGCGATGTGAACGAGCCAAGGTTTGAATCCCAACATACGCAGGGGCAGAATGCTCACAGGCTTACCCGAAACTAGCAAAGGTGAAACAGGGATAGGGGAAGACATTAATGACATATCGTGCAAAGGTAGTGGAGCTAGTTCATACATGAAAAACAGTCATATCTACAGTACAATCGCTGGCACAAATAGCTATTCAACCCACTATTTTATAGGTTAACAATTATGCCATTCAATCAACCAATGAAATCAATGGTAAGTGGATTAAACATTTGCACGAGCAATAGTTATAGTTTCAAAACCAAAGCAATAAATCAAAATCACACCAAAGGTTTAATTTATATGAACTCTATGTTGCATGAAACGATTTATACCAAGGGTTTAACCATAACACCAATGTGTTTTTATGAAATCAATGTGCCAAGTGAATCGATCAAAGAACATATAAATCCAATAACCAATGCATCACAAACTCAATCACTCATGAAGAGAAACTGTATAATCAATCAAAGAATGCCAAATGAGTACAGGTCAAGGGGTCTTGCCAACTGTATAACGATGAGTAAATTGGAAACACAATGGGTATATCGACAAGGGAGATCGCAACAATTCAGTGACAATTTTAATGTGACTTTGAAAACCAGGTTTTCACGCTTGCAGTCGTGAAAACAAGAACAAAAGTAAGTGTTCACATAATGCAAAAATAATAGTGTCATCTTATTCAAGGACTGCGACAAATATTAAGGATTGCAAAACACTGGTGTAGGTAGCTTATAAGGACAGTAGAAAAAATGTGAATTGGATGCCAACACACCCCTGGTTACTTTGTTTAGGGCCCATGCAATATGGGAGAATCCCAACAAGAACCTGAGATAGAAATCGACAAGGACTAAAAACATCTGAAACTCAGTGAGTGTAGTTGGGGATGGCCAGTCACGAATGATCTAGGTCTTAGCTGGATCCACATGCACCCCATTCTCATCAACAATTTACCCTAGGTATTGGACCCTATCCATGCTGAGAGAGAATTTTTCCAAATTTTCATATAGCTTGTGCTACTGCAGAGTGCGCAAAACCTGGTGAATATGCTACAATTGTTTCTCCCAATTATTGTTTTAGATGAGGATGTCATCCAGATACACCACCACAAAATAATTTTTGAAAGACCGCAAGATATCATCCATCATCCTCATGAAATTTTCTTGGGCATTCGGGAAACCAAAGGGCATGACCAACCATTCAAAAATACCTTCTTTGGACTTGAAGGAAGTTTTCCATACATTTGTCTGCTCTATTGGGACTTGATGGTAGCTATACTTCATATCAATCTTAATGAATTATTTGGCCCCCTTGATATGGTCAAGGAGATAGTCTATTTGGGGAGCTTGGAATTATTTCCCAACTATGATTTTATTTAGGGCACGTTAATCGATGTAGAGTCTCCAAGTCTCATATTTCTTCTACAAAAGCATGATTGGGATTCCACGCAGTGATGATCTGGGTAGGATGTTCCCTTTTCGAAGAAATTATTAAATCTAACACTTTATCTCATCATTTTCTAGTAGAGAGTGGTGATAGACTGATCCATTGGGTAGTGGTGCGTCAGGGGTCAGATATATTGAATTCTTGACTTGATAGTGTAGAGGTACCCTAGTGGGTTAGGAAAAGTTTTATTTGTATTCTTCCATGACCTTATCCACTTGATTTTGCTGCATGGAGAGATCTACCATGGAGGCCATGGATGTGGTTGCAACCTTTCACTCACTTTGAGAGTGAATCACGAAGAAGACAAACTTACCAGTCTCAGAGATGACCTTCCTACATTCGTTGGTAGAGATAAAGGAAATGACAGTAGGTGGGAATACCTCAGATATCCTGTACAATTTCATGTCTAGAGTAATAATAACACTGTGAGGCCTAGACTCATATATAACATTGCACTTGCATAAATAAGGTTGGAACAAAATAAAATCACAAAATTGAAGAGGAGCGACATCACACAATACCTCATCTTTTAAGGTCTTGATGCCATAGTGAAGGTGACACTATTGGTTGACGCGAAGATCACTTCCTTGGTGGAGCCATCCGATGGTGTATGGATGCATATGCGATGTTTTCGATAAGACCACCCTCTTGATGACCTTTTCTAATATGAGGTTCATTTGGCTAATGATATCAATGATAAATTACATTGGAGTACCCATCACCCACATCTATGAATGGAAGAGGCGCTCACCTTTCTCTGGCTCATCAAGTTCATCAGGTTGGATCATGGTGGTAGCAACGGTGGCACTGGATTCCACATCCATAATACATCTCCCATTTTATTGTTGTGAATTTGAGTAGGAACATGCATTTGATTCAAAGGCTTTCACCTCAACCACCAATTAATTCTTTGAGCGACAATCAACAATGTTAATCTAGGGGATCTTATGGAAGTCACACCACTTCCTGATGTCTTTCTTCGTCTTTCCATTTTCCTTCTTTGTTTTCAACTTAGACTGTTTTTCTTAAGGCTATCCATATTTTCTATGCCCTTTTTCTATGGGATTGCGATTCCCTTACCCTTCTTCTGCTGTGAGGGATTCCTAGACCCAAAATATCGCGTCTTTTGTTTAATCTTCTGCTCGATTTTGACAGCATATCAATAGATCGTGTCCAAGGATGAGATGTCCAGAAACTCCATTTCTATTTGGATGTATATATGTAGACCTCCATGATACTTGAGCACTAAATGTCTCTTATAAACTTTGATACCCATCTTAGTGCACAATGTATGGAAGATATTTGTGAACTCTAGCATTGTTTGGTCCCTTTCATGCCGCAGTGTGGTCCATCTTCTATATAGGTCGTCATAACTAATGGATTAATGAGAGGGGGGTGAATCAGTAATAGATCAATTTTGTTGATACTGAGAGGGGGGTGAATCAATATCAAGTACAATTTAAAACCTTTTCAACTTATACTTAAACCATTCAACTATATCCAATGAGAAATGAACAATAGTATAAGAGTTACACCAATACACCACAATACACCATGCACAATATATGAGAAACAATTAATAGTTATTGTTCAAGGGAAGTAATGACTTCCAAAGGTAGCTACAACTTCCAAATGTAAAGGGAGGGATAAACCTCCAAGAGGAATATACAATCCTCCAATATCAAGAGAGAGATTAAATCTCTATCCTTTCCCCTTCCTTCCACCCAAGAATATATGAGAGATAATAAAACTTTACATTAAATCATCACCATCAACCAATCATCACATAGAACCTGATAATGCTTCCCGAGACTTTTTCAATTTCTGCAATTCTTCAATTCTTGGAGTACTCTGATCCTATATATAATATTACTCAATGTATTCTCTGAAACTCCTCCAAGTTTCACTCCTTGAATCCTCCCCAAAAAGAAGTTATAGAAATAATGGTAGACTTTATTCAATTATGGTCTATTCAGGAGACCAAACTTGTACAAAATGCCATGTGTTCAATATTTAACATCAGATTCTGAAACTCACACAAAAGAAACTAAATTCCATAATATGTTCAATGAAATTTGTCCCACATCACTTGGATTCTCAATGAATAAGTTATGACTATTTTACCCGAAATACCTGTTTATTCACTAGCTTCAGGACTGGTCACAAACCCTATCTTCCACAGAGTTTATCTCCATAATTATAGCGAATCAAGAGATGAAATTTTTACCAGAGGTACATTGATATGTCTTCTCAATACCATAACGATTTCACCATATTAATAATTCTAGAAAACAATTTATAAAAAAAATGGTAAGATGACCTGAAAATAACATGCCTTAGAACACATCACCAAAAGACTTCATCCTCCCTTGAAATCTAGACTTCTTTACTTCTTATTTCCTCTGAAATTCAACTTGTATCAAAATGAATGTATAATGATGTTTATTTATACCATTCATGTCACTTCATTTTAACATTAGGTCTGACCTAGCACTTTCTTATTTTGTAATTATTTTCTTTAATCGAGCATGACCTTTGGTCTCTATTTGATCATTGAAATAATTGGCAGTGGTTGATGAGTTGGCATTGAACAGAGTGGAAGTTATTGACCGAGTATTCATTTGGAAATTGTTTTAAAATTTTAAATGGATAAATGATAAGAGAAAATCTCCTCTACGGGTTGTTGTGGAATGCATACCGTCTTGTTTTGGTGACATTGTGTTACAGATTGAATACGAACAGTGAGCAAGTTAATGCACAAAATTGTTTAAATTTTACACAATAGTTGTTCTTTTGGCACAATGATAATTTTGGTTGGTTATGATTTTTTTACATTGATTTGGAATGATTGTATGGATTACTTAATTAATTTTATGAACAATACCATCTCTCTTTCCCCACCATTATTTCTTTTTCCACTAATTACAAGCCCCATGCCTTCCCACATTCAATTTTCACTCCATGTTCTTGATTGCATTACAATGATATTTTTTTCGATTTGCGTTACAATTGATTGTTGTGGTATTTGAGCAGTAACGATGTTTCTTTCCCCCTCATTTTATCATTTTTTTCTCAATACAAACCCCTCACATTTCCTATAACTTTTGTTCACCCCCTTCTCATCGACAACATTTAAACAATTTATATGGATTGGAATTGCATGAGTTTGATATGTTTCTTAGCCAAAATCTATTTCATATTTTTAAAGAGTTGTCATGTATGGTTGTTAAAAGGACTATTTGTTAATCAATCACGCATGCAGCAATGAATTTTTTCAGCTGAGGTAGCCATGGCAGAGGAAACCAAGGGAGAGGTAATTGGAACAGAGGCCCAAGAAGGCAAAGGTTCTCCATACACTTTGACCCTGACTCACAAGAGTTAGGCCAGTTGTTTCAGGTATGATTTTTCAATTGGATTGGGAAAGAAGTGGTCCAACCTAGGCCTGAAAGGCCTCCCTTATAAGATCCACAAGCCCCTGATATTCGCGTGCCCCCTCATGTCTCATTGCAACCCGAGGTTCACGAAAATGATGGATGGCAAGAGATTGTCCACCGGACAGTCTCCCAACATCGTGGCTGGCCCAATTTGTCCTTACTAGCTCCACCAAATGTTAACCATATCGCCCAAGTTGCACTTGTCCACTCACCAACTTAGTCCTCTAATGCTAGTAAAAGGTTGAAAATCGAGGCCCACCATGCCCTTGACAAAGGAGAATCCACTGCTGCCCCTTCCTCGCCCTCCAATGGATCTGACAAATCTATGTCTTCCCAGATGCATTTGAGGGATGATTGTTCTCATGTGATCAACGATATTAGGCCTAAAGGCTCAGTGCAACCAAAGGAAAATTTAGGAAAATTGAAGGATGACAACAAAAATCAAGGAAAGATTGCACCTTAGAGTGGGAAATATGGCATTTGAGTTTTTATTTTATTTATTGTTAATGACAGTTGACTTCAGAAGTTTTGGACAACATGTTTTATTTTGTTGATATATGAGTAATGTATTTTTGAGAACAATGTCAAATATAAATGAGATAAATTGTCAAAATGTGCATATGATGATGGGAGTCACAAGAAGAGATGTTTGTGTTTAATTGACTAGTTATGTTATAATTGTTAAGAGCTAAACGAGAGTCACAAGGGGTCCCACCCACTAGTTATTATTTATTTAAAACCCTTATTATGATTTATTCCTTTCCCCCCCTTAACTAAAACGTTGGTTGAGTTTTTAATTAACTTAACTAATGAGGTAGTTCAACTACTTCAACCAATTCTAAATTCTTTAAAGACAAAGGAAGGGGAGGAACAAATAGAGGAAAGAAGGAGAAGCATACTAAGGTTTTAGGTTTGAGTTTATGTTAAGATAGTTCAATAATCATTCATTCTCTAGTTTATCACAAGCCTAATGTTTTTTTATGATAGAAGGGTCTTATTGTAGACAACAATATTCAGGGATGAATTACATCATTCATACACTTGTTTTTCAGAGGTGTTGATCTATCTTTGATAGTATGTGTAGACTTGTCTATTTTTGAATTAGTTTTCATGACTGACAAAGGCTATTGTGAAGAGTCGAGTGGGAAGAAATGTATGGCAAGTTGATCCATATTTTAGAGTTCAGTTTTTTATTTTCTATCAGAGGTCATTTTATATGTTCCATCGAGGATGTCTAATTTTGACTTTGGTCCAAAATTTATGTACGAAATTTTGTAAAAAGAATGACTCTTTGGTGAATTGGAATGAAATAAAGGATTGCTTTATGTCTCATATTTCTTGATTACCATTTTGGTGTCTTTTCTTCTAACTCTACATTTATTTCAGCAACTGTTGTATTCAGAAAATCATATAAAAGGTGAATTTCCAGCAATCTTTTTACTGATAAAAAACTAGCCTAAGCACTTGTAATCAATACTTGTGAGTTAGGATGTTATTTGTGTTCGATATAAACATATGGTGATATTCCCGTCTAATTTTATTTAGCCAAGAAGAATATGAAAATGCTTGAGTAAGATCATTTCATACCTTTTCCTCAACATTTATCTGGTGACCATACTGGGGAGATCTTTGATATCTCTTTGGTTAATTTTTATAATCGATTTCCATCGATACATCTATTTTTATAATGTTGATTCTTTGATTGTTTTATTTATTAATGACTGTGCCTGTTGCAAGGTAACCCAATATTGAGCCCAGTCTTCAAGATCAGACCAGCATTGCTTTGAATCTGTTTAATACAATTTTAGACACTGTCAATACCCATGTTGAGCTTAACCATTCTTGGGAAGCAATTGAACGAGATATTAGTTCTCAAGAACGATTGGAATCTAGACATAGACATCCTAGAAATCAATAGTAACCTTCTTGTTTCTTCAGTTTTGGCCTTTCTTTTATGTCCTTAGACTCTAGTGCTTATTAAAGAAGAAGAGGCTTGTCACCTGAAATCAATCCTATTGCTGAAATAGGAAGAAGGAACTTTGTGTTATCTACCCAACAAAGTTCTCTAAGGAGAAATTTGTCTGATTCATTTAGTTCGTCTTTCTTTACCTCATATATCATCCAGAAGATGGCATATATTGGTAGATTTGGTAGCACTGGAAGTTCTTCCTCTTCTCAGTATTCATATTTGTCAGTGATTGGTAGCTTATATAGCCACCATATCCCTATCCAATCTACCACAAACCCCACCAAAGTCATTAAAAAGTATGGGCTTTTTCAATTTGAAGAAGATGCCACAACCACACCATGGCATGTGTCCTCTCCTCTTAACCTAGCACCTTCTACTCATCAACTTCCTAAATTTAAAGAGCATCTTACTAGGTTTTCAGGAAATAACAGGGTCACTACAAATGAACACCTAGTGGCATTTTATAATGCTTGTCATAACATAGGAGCCAATGAAAATGATGCTTACATGTGCTTATTCATCAATTCCTTGGAAGGAAAGGTCGCGGAAGATTTATTTGACCTTCCTCCTAATATTTTGTCTACTTGGGAGGAGTTAATCTATTGGTTCCTATCCACTTATGGGCAATCTAAAATCCCAATCGAGAATTTAAGGGAATACAATAACATCACCTATAAGGATGGTGATACCATCAAGTCTTTCAACTTGTGTTTCACCAAGTTATAAAATAAAATCCATGAACTCATCTGCCCTCTAAACCAAACCGCTTTCATGAATTACTATAATGCATTTCCTTCCCCCTACCATCATGGGCTTGAGGAAAAATCCATTGATAATCTCGGTTCCGCTCTGCATGTTTTTTCAGAGTATGAAGAACAGCTTGAAAGAATTGTTCTTCCCTAGGGAGAATAAGTTAGAGATACAGACATGTCCACCTTTTTACAGCTAGTACAAGACATGAACAATTGTATGACAGAGTATGAATGGAAAGGAACTATATCCCCTCTCACCCCTAGAGCTTCATCCTCTTCTGGACCCCCCTTTAGAATTTCGGTTGAAAATAATTTTCATCTTAAAGCTATCTTTCCTCGAAGTTGGTGTAACTTCTGCGAGGAACACCACGAGGAAACCACATGTGAGGTAAATAAGAGTGCCATAGATAATATATTTGGTAAGATACCAAAGGCTACTATCATTGTCCTAGATTTTTTAGAGCCAGAAGATGTCATGGTCAACTATACTAGGAACAAAGCCTATGCTCCCAAGGGAAAATTTGATCCTCCCCGCAATTATTCTATCCCAAGCTCATCATCACCTGTTCCTATGGTTCAGGTTCCTAAGTTTCTTGACATTCAAGGAAAAACCTCTCCTCTCCCCTCTTCCAAATACAATATCTTCAATTAGTTGGACAACATCAAAGAAAATGCAACCCTTTTGGACATGGTTGTCGTCCCTGAACAACAGATGCATATGAAACAATTCATGGAAGGAAAAGATTTCATTGTAGCCAATATTTATGAAGAGGTAAATGAAGAGGATTCATTTGTGAATAAAGTAGGTGTATATAAATTTAGATACCCTATAAAAAATCCCCCTTTTTTATATTTTTGTAAAGATTATGGATAAGATCGCCCATTGTTGCCTCATTGATGGCGGTTCGGGCCCAATTGTTATGTCGAATATTATTATGGAAGAGCTAGGATTGTCTTGTACAAGTGAATATGCAAGAAGCATGATCTCCTATAATAGTCTACAAAAAAAAAATCATAGGAGAGATTAAGGATGTGACCTTAGTTTTATGCGGTCATCCTGAAATAAGGACAATCCTAAGCATTTAGGTAATTGATATGCCTGTAAAAAATTACTCAATTATCTTGGGAAGATATTGGCAATACTTAATAGGTGGATACCTCTCACTTGACTGGAGGCATTTATCTGTGCCTTTGAATGGTAAGAACATTATAGTCCTTAGAGAGAGAAGGATTTCACACTACATAGAGAGTGTTCCCCAATCTAGTGTAAACTATATCGAAGAGGACCTAGGAGTTTATTCCATATTTTCTAAGGAGGATAATATTCCTTTGGAGGAAATTGATTTAGATGATGATATGTGGCACATGCACTTTGATGGTTCATTCTCTAATGAAGGTAATGGGGCTAGCATTATCTTGGTTTCCACTGTAGGAAAAATATATAATTTATCTTACAGGTTTGAGTTTGTTTGTACAAACAATGTCACTGAATTCGAAGCTTTATTATTAGGCATTGAAAGCTCCCTTAATCTTGGTTTTGGTCACCTTTCATTTTTTGGAGATTTTGAGCTTGTTGTGAACCTGAAATGTAGGATATGCTCTCCTAGAAACAAGCTAATGGAACGATACACCCAAAATGTTTGGGAAGTTATCTCAAACCTTTTATATTTTAACATCACTCATGTTAAAAGGGAGTTGAATTCAATGGTTGATCGATTAGTTTTCTTTCCAGATTCTCCTAATCATAATCATTTTCCTCACATGTCTGATTGTTATTTTCAATCTCTATATCGTTCACATGTCCCAGACAATGTGGAATCTTGGCAAGTCTTCCCTAATGATGATAACATTTGTTCTTTCATTCAATATGAGCCTCTTAAGCCCAAATAAATGACATCCATAGAAAACAACAAAATTCCTAAGGGCTTGACCCCTCTTGAGAGTTTGTTTTCATCGAGTGATGTAGGAAATAAAGAGAAACAGAGACAAGAGGGGTCAATAAAGAATATTGATGAAACCATATCCTATAATATTGGGGCACTCGAATCTTCAAAGAATGTTAAAATAAGTACCAAATGTTCTGATAAAGAAGAAATGAAGTTTTCCAAGATACTTGGTGGGTTTCAAAAGGTTTTTTCTTGGTCTTATAAGGATCTTCATGGTTTTTATCTTTCTCTTACACAATATGCTATCCCCATCAAGGAAGGCATGAAACCAACTAGGAAAAAACAAGGGCCTAATAACTCTGCATTTAAAGAAACTTGTCAAAAGGAGTTGGAATATTTCTTAAGGGTTGGGATTATTTTTCTAGTCTTCCCTGAATGGGTTTCCAATTGGATACTTATTTCAAAGACCACTGATCATGTTAGAACTTGCATTAATTTTCACACTTTCAGTCAGGCTATTATGAGAAATCCTTTTCCTCCTCTTAATATGGAAATGATTCTGCAAAAGGTTGTAAGGTCACAGATGAGGCCCTTACTTGAAATTGTTTTGGGTTACAGGAAAATCAAGGTAAAAGGGGAAGATGTTCACAAAAGCACTTGTATCACTAATTGGGGTACCATGTTTTATAAATGCCTGCTTTTCGTCTTACCTGATGCAAGTACCTCTTTTAAAAGAACTATACACACAACTCTTGATGAGTTGATCAACATCCATATCTACCTTGATGATATAATCATATACATTAAAGGGATGATAATTACCTCAGAGTTCCAAGAGTTATTTCCAGGTCCTTTTAATATTTATTTTGTCCTGGATACTAATTATTGCATTCTAAATGATTTACAGGAGCAATTGTTTTCCTACAACACTAACGGTTCTCGCTTGAAACATTGCGAGGGACCAACGTGAAAGGTTCTAATGTTGCGCTTTTTACTTTTCTGCCTTACAATAGTTTCACTTCTGATTTCAGCTTTAAATTTTTCCTATTGCTTTTACGTTCCTGTCATTTTATTCCTGTTGTTTGATTTTTGCAAATTTAGTTCTGTCATGATTTTATTGCTTACTATATTCTAGTTTATTTTGGTCAAAATAGCATGATTGGATCAATTCTGCCAAAATGACACTCCTACAAAGCATTGTTAGTCAATAACAATCAAGCTTACACAATTTTTATCATGTTTCCCCTGAAGCATAATTTAATTTGTTATCTTCATTCACTGTTGTCTTGTAAAGAATTGGTTGTCTCCCGCTCCTTCTTGCCATTTTTTCATCCATTTGATATTTTAAAGAACAAATCCGTAATTGTTCTCCTTCAAGTAAAGAGTAGATTATGGCTAAATGATTATCCATACAGTGGTAAAATCCCACATACTTCACACTTTTCATGAGTTATTCCCAAGTTCTTGGTCATTTTTCCATTAAATCCTCTCACTTCCCCCTGTTGCATAATCTTCCTGGTTATATCTTCTTGACCTGGTGTTCTTTGTTTGCAAACCCATGAGTTCTGAGTTCTAAATCTATTGAAAACAAATTTCCTTTTGGATTCACCAATTTGTTGATGATTAAAATCGCAACTAAGTCTTTCCCACAAAATGTTGCTAAAGCCTATTATTATAAACTTAATAGGATACATAATACTAGTAGGTGGGACCCCCTTGTAGATTGGAGATCATATCTAGTTCTTAATTGATGTTGTTCTATTGTTCGACACTTCTTACATTGTGATCCAGGTGGATATTGGTGGCCACGCGCCTATTCCACTTGGACCCACACCATTGTTTCTTTCAATTTTTCATTTTCCTTAATTATAGCACAATTTACTATTTTTAGCAGTTATTTGGGTCCTGAACTTCCAGACTGTTTTGAGGCCCTAAACGACATTTTTTGGGCATGAATGCTCCAATGAATATGAGTTTGTTCTGGCCTCAATATTCAATATTAGCAGTGTAGTCCTCGGATAGATATTTCTAACGTTGTATCATGTGCATCAAACAGAGATAGTATGCCAAAGTTACGACCCCGGAAAATTGATGTACCAATTTACCCCAACGGGGCCCATATTCTGGCATTTCATCTCCTAGGGTTAGGTTTTTGGATGTTTAGGGTTTTCCATTGTTTCTGAGTAATATATAGGCCTTTGAGCCTCATTTTAACAAGCAATTGAGAGGCTAGTAGCCTCCACATCTCTTCTCAGAGTTAAGCTACCAACGCCCTAGCTAGTTTATTTCCATTCTGTCTGTAAGCATTTTTCAGTCATTTGTTATTAATGAAATGAAGTCTTATTTCCATTGCATCTCTGCGTTTATGTGTATATATGTATTTCATTGTGTTCCTACATAAATACAGATCATTTGTATCAGAGCGGTCTGCTCATTCACGATCTTTCTTTGCATGTCCCTAACGAGGTCAGGGTATAAGGAGTTGGGGCTCAATCTGGTTGAACCTTTGCAAGATCAGTCTTGCAAACCCCAATGACCGCCCATGGGGGAAGAAAATAAAGATGAGGGAGCAAGAGATCCTATCAAAATGTTTCTTGAGGAGGCCCTCAAGAAACAAAGGAACGCGATGATGGACAACTTTGGCCAGATTCTTCAAAGGATTCGCACTAGCGGCGCATCGACATCCAACATCCACTCTGGAGGCGCCACTCCTTTTAAGGTACAAGTAAACTTTGACATTCCCATATTTGAGGGCCAAATAGATGCAAATGTATTAGATAGATGGTTGAATCTATTAGAAGGATATTTCTTGGTTCATGAATTTTTCGACCGAGAAAGGATTATTTTCGCACTCCTCAAGGCCACCCCCCATGTCAACGATTGGTGGGAAACCTACTCAGAGAAACAGGGTGAGGGGGAACCCTCTCTGTTCTCGGCCACACCCACTTGGAATTATTTCTAATATTCCATCAAGGAACAATATTATCCTGTGGGGAGCTATGAGGACAGATACATACAATGGACTACGTTGCGGCAGCAAAGGGACCAAGATGTGCATGAGATGATGAATCTATTTCATACCCTACGCACAAAGTTGGGTATCAAAGATTCAGAGAAACATTTGGTGTTAAAGTATCATAGTTGTCTGCACATAAAAATTCAGGAGGAAATGGAGTTCCTTGACATCTCCTCGCTTGGTGTGGCGTACTGATATGTTGCCAAGATTGAGTAGAAGTTCAAACAGAAAAAGCGAGACTTTGGGTCTACAAATCATAAGCAAGGGAAAGGTACCCCCGAACTGCAGAACAAAGGACCANAAAAAGGACATGGGGAAGTGGTGTGAGTTCCATAAGAGCTCCACTCACAACACAAGTGAGTGTCGGGCCAAGCAATCACTGGTAGCCGAGTTGAAGGCTTCTGAATCGGATGCATGCTCCGACTCTGAATAGGAACCCAACAAGGGGAATGATAGGGGGAATCATATTATTGATGCGGAGCCCAATGCCACCATTGCCACAATGAATATCTAGAAGGAGGAACCAGAAGATCCAGAGGAAGAAGAGTGTCTCTTCCATTCCAAGATATGGGTAAAGGGTTCCCCGTTGCAATTCATTGTCAACAACGGGAGCTAGAAGAACCTCATCTCGGTAGAGGTCATGAAACAGCTGGGCTTGCCAACTACAACACACCCACAACCATACACCATCGGGTGGTTGCCCCAAGCACGGGACCTCCACGTCAGCCAACAATGTCTCCTTCCCTACAGTATCAAGCCCTTCACGGATGAGGTATTATGTGACATTTCTCCTCTTGATGTTTCTGATGTATTATTAGGCCAACCATACTTGTGGAAGTGACATGTTGTGTATGAGTCTAGGCCTCGTGTTGTTATTATCACCTTGAGCAATACGTTGTACAGGATACTGGAGATAGAACCACCTACCACCATCTCTTTGGTTACTGTAAAACAATGCAGTAAGCTCATTTCCAAAACTAGGAATTTTTTTTTCCTAATAATCCTCCCTCAGGGAAAGAGGAAGACTGTGGCCATGACCTCTAGACAGGGCCCCACTGCACGAAAACAACAAATGGATAAGGTCATGGAGGAGTACAAGGACATCTTCACCTGCCCCGTAGGGGTGCCTCTACACTGCCAGGTCAAGCACCCCATCGATCTGACCCCAGGTCAAGGACCCATCTATCAGTGCTCTGTTCTAGAGAATGATGAAATCAAGAGGCAGATTCAGGAGTTGTTGTAGAAAGGTCACATCCGTCCGAGTTCATCACCCTATGGGAGCCCGATCGTGTTGGTGCAGAAGAAGGATGGGACTTCGAGAATTTGCATTGACTATCGGTCACTGAACAAGATCATTGTTTGGAATAGGTACATGATCCAACGAATTGATGACCTTCTGGACCAACTCAAGGGGGTGAAATATTTCAGCAAGATCGACTTGAATTAGGGGTATCACCAAGTACCAATCAAACCCTCTGATGCGTGGAAGACTGCCTTCAAATCCAAGGAAGGCCTTTTCGAATGGTTGGTCATGCCATTCGGGTTGACGAATGCCCCTACAACCTTCATGAGGATAATGGATGACATCCTACAGCCATTCACCAACTCATTTGTAGTGGTGTACTTGGATGACATTCTGATCTTCAACCAGACTTGGGAAGAGCACCTCCACCACATCTGACAATTCCTCCAAACACTGCGACAACACAAGTTGTGTGCCAATTTGGAGAAATGCACTTTTGGCATGACCCAAGTTCAGTATCTGGGATACATTATTGATGAGCAGGGGGTTCATGTGGATCCAGCAAAGATCCAAGTCATTTGATATTGGCCAGCCCCAACCACCCTAACAAAGCTCCATAGCTTTTTAGGTCTTGCCAATTTCTACCGTAGGTTTGTGTTGGGATTCTCTCATATCAGTTGGCCCTTGAGTCACGTCACCAAGGGAGGAGCTAAAGAAAAATTCTTTTGGTCTGAATCTCAATAGAAGGTGTTTGGGGAGTTGAAGCATCGCCTCTACTCTGCACCGGTGCTCACATTACCAGACTTGCAACAACCATTTGAGATTGAGATAGATGCCTCTGACTATGCCATTGGGGCAGTCCTTACTCAACATGGGAATCCAGTGGCATATCACAGTGAGACACTTTCCGACACAGTCCGGAAGTATCCCACTTATGAAAAATAAATGTATTCCATTGTGTAGGCTTTTCGAAAATGGAAGCATTACATTTTGGGAAAGGAAACGGTCATCCACATAGACCACCGACCCCTGCAGTTCATACAGACACAAGGGAAGTTGCAGAACGATCACCATCAAAAGTGGTCCACATACCTACAACTGTTTCATTTGAACATTAAGTACAAGAAAGGCAGCACCAATAATGTTGCATACTACCTCAGTCGACCACCCATCATGGCGCTAACCACTGTTCTCAACTCTTGTGGGCATGAGACTTACGATTGGATGCTTCTCTACACAAGTGATCCAGAATTCGGCCACACATACCATACACTCCTGGAGGGTAAGAAGGTTCCCAATTTTCACCTCCAAGATGCCCTGCTTTGTCACCTGGGACACCTTTGTGTTCCTTTAAGCGAGCGTGCCAAGATGATTTGGGAGGTGCACTACAGTCAGGTCGTTGGGCATTTCGGGGTTGAGAAGACCACGACAATACTGCAAAAGTATTTCTATTGGCCGAACCTTCGACAGGATGTTGGGAAGTACATCAAGTCCTCCACTACTTGTGTCATTGCCAAACTGACCATCAAGAAGCAAGGCCTCTATACTCCGCTTCTTACCCCCAATCAACCTTGGGAATCCATCTCTATGGATTACATGTAGGGCCTTCCTTATACTAAGCATGGCAATGACTGTGTTTTTGTGGTCGTCAATTGATTCTCGAAGATGTCCATTATGATGGCCTGCAAGAAGAATATCACAGTAGAAGCCACTGCTAAACTCTTCCTTGAACGAGTGTGGGTACACTTTGGGATCCTACAGTCTATCATCTCAGATCGGGATAGTAGGTTCCTCAGTACATTTTGGTCCAACCTTTGGTCGATGTTGGACACCAAACTCACCAAGTCCACAACTTTCCATCCGCAAACTGATGGCCAGATAAAGGTCGTCAACCAGATGACTGTACACATTCTGCGCATGTACAACTCAAAGCATCCATGCACATGGGATGAGAGCCTCCCCTATGTACAACACAGCTACAACCGGGCTCTCCATAGCTCAACCAACCACAACCCCTTTCAAGTGGGCTTGGGATTCTAGCCACTATGTCCCATTGACGTAGCCATGCCATTTGTGGCTACTCGGGTACATTCATCCCATGTCCATTCTGAGGCTGACAAGGAAAACAACTTCATTGAGTGCATTCATCACATCCTCCAACAATTTCATGACATCTTGGACAGAGCCAATACTAATTACAAGCAACGACATGATCAACATCGGGTGCCACACAACTTCCAGGTGGGTGACAAAGTGTGGCAACATTTACAAAAGGAGCGCCTCGCTCAACCCTACCGCAAGATTCGCCCACTCCAATATGGGCCATACACCATCACCAAGGCTATAGGGGACAATGCCTTTGAACTTGGTATTCCACCATTCCTTGGTCTGCACGCAGTGTTCAATGTGGACAACCTTCGGCCCTACTTTCCACCTCTACTAGACACATCCGACATGGCAGAACTACTCACACCAACAGATTTAAACCCAAATTGCATGGAACAAACCACAATTGATAAAATTATGGACACACAAGTCAAGAACACCCGCCAACAGAGGATCTAGCTATATCGAGTTGTCAAAGCAGGTCAACTCCTTCACCAGGGCAAGTGGGTCACCAGGGACCAAGTTCAACAGAAGTTTCCTCATCTCATGGAGGAACTCAACGCAATGGGGACCATTGCTTCCCAAGGGGGGAGGACTGATCCAGGTGGATATTGGTGGCCACCCGCCTATTCCACTTGGACCCACACCATTGTTTCTTTTAGTTTTTCATTTTCCTTAATTATAGCACAATTTACTATTTTTAGCAGTTATTCAGGTCCTGAACTTTCGGAGCTGTTTTGAGGCCCTAAACGACATTTTTTGGGCATAAATTCTTCGGCGAATATGAGTCCGTTCTGGACTCGATATCCATTGTCAAAAGTGTATTCCTTGTATAGATCTTTCTAACGATGTATCATGTGCATCAAATGGAGATAGTATGCCAAAGTTACGACCCCAAGAAATTGATGTACCAATTTACCCCAACGGGACCCATATTCTGGCATTTCGTCTCCTAGGGTTAGGTTTTTTGGATGTTTAGGGTTTTCCATTGTTTCTCAGTAATATATAGGCCTTCGAGCCTCATTGTAATAGGAATTTGAGAGGCTAGTAGCTGCCACATCTCTTCTCAGAGATAAGCTACCAGTGCCCTAGCTAGTTTATTTCCATTATGTTTGTAAGCATTTTTTAGTCATTTGTTATTAATGAAATGAAGTCTTATTTCCGCTGCATCTCTGCATTTATGTGTATTTCTGTATTTCATTGTGTTCCTACATAAATCTGGATCACATTGTTGGTGAGATCTTGGATGTTGGTTCTAATCGTGAAAATTGAATGATGGATAAGGCATGTTATGTGTTTTTCTGTTTCTCTAGGATTAGTTTTCTTGTTACGATGATCTATGTGTTCATTGCTATATGTTCATGGATTCCTTACTGTGATACATGCACAACAAACATGTTAGAAAAAACACATAAGAGTAGTTGAGAATAAGTAAAAGAAGTATAACAAAATGCGAAAAGAAGGAATCGAACTATGCTCTTATGTTACACTACATGCATCGAAATTTAAATGATGGTTGTATCCTAGGTAATAATTTTATGTCTATGCGATGCTTTGAGTTAGACAGTTTATATGCATTATGGTTAAGTTGGAAATGGTAATATATGATGTGGGTGGCGAGTTTGACAAGGGATAGATGCTAATTCCAATGCATGGTATAAATGAATGGTTAATGGATTAATGGTTGGAGTGTACTAAGAAATTAATTGACTCGGGGTGGAGGTGGCGTACATTTACTGCACTTCACCCTTACCTTTTCCACTGGCCGCCACCCTAGTGGGGCTATTGTTCAATGTTGTTTGTTGTGTTTAGGCTCCAACTTTCAAGCAGAGGGAGAACCACTCAACCAATTCACGTTTTTAAGGTGCTCTTGGTTACAAGTATGCCATTTTTTTTCCATCCATGAATTTTTTCTAGTTATGAAATAGACAGTGGCTCAGCATGTATGGGTTTGTTCTTTCCTTATGTATGGAAACTGTGTAAAATTATGATTTTTTTGGAATGAATCGTTGGTGGATTTCACTGCAATAATGTTTGAAGCCACAGTGTTATTGGTCATTCTGAGTGCTAGCAGCCATAAGGGCTCTCTTGCATCCTTGTTGTTTTTAGTTGGAGGGTTTCCTTTGGTCTAGAGAGGCTCATTGTCTTCATGCATTCATATCCCATACCCATTCTTTGCTTTTATGGGGTTTAATGGGTTTGAAATGCCTTGTGTTACTGCACATTATTCACTTGGGTATTGGGTTGTTCATGCTACTAATGGTCGCACAGTGGGCTATATTTATTTTTCTCGGCTCCGTTTCATCTCAGCGTTTTCAGTGTGTTGGCTCAAAACCCACGAGGTTTATACCCTTCTTATGATAAGTATTGTTATAGGGCCAAAATGGATCATTTATCCTCTATTCATAACCTCTCCTATCAAGGGAATTGTCACCATGTCCGTAAGGTCAATTGTGGTATACCATGTGTGTGAATCATTTATCTCGGAGGTTTTCACTAATGACAGGAGTCAAATCTAGCCTCCCTATGTTGGTCCACAGAACAAACCATTGATTTCTCAAGCCCGAGTGTTGTTAGAAGGGATCGTTATGGCCTGTCGAGTATATTGTTGGTTGTTATGTATTGGTGGTGTATTGTTGACATACTTGATTATTGGCTCGCCCTGTTCATTATGTGACAGTATTTTTGGTTTTGGTATCTAGTTACTCCATTTTTTATTAGAATTGAATGGATAATATCAACATGGTTAATTGGATGATTTTTAAATCGAGTACACAATCGTTGTCCTGGTGATCACTGAATTGATAACCCAACACTGTTTTAATTGATTAAGTCACAACATTTATTCATGCATGATGTGTGGATATCTGTGGCATTCCTACATCATGATAGGTTGAGTGGTTGATTATTATAATTGTGTGTTTTAATTGCCATGGGAGTATTGCAATCGTGTTGATTATGGTATGGCCATCCACTATGTATGCTATGGATAATTTTGGTTTCACCGTCAGAGATAGTCACAGTTTTTAAACATGGCCTTGTTGCAATTTGATCATTTATGTAATGAGATCGGGTATGTTTTTATTGCCTCATTGTATTGGATGGATAGCCCAACATTTTGAATGTTTAGAGTCAAGGAAAATTGGACCTACACAGTCATAGAAATACACTTGCATTTTTTCGAATGGTTTGTGTATTCCACAGCATAGTGTGAGTTGAAGTGGTGATTGTTGTCTATGTGTTAGGATCTTTGTGATTTAAATATGGATTATTATGTTGATTTTCCACTATGTATGTTTAATAAATATCATGAATTTTAATAGTGATATGCACGGGTGTTGTGACTGTATAACCTCATTGAAATTTAATTCTTAAATGAATTAAAATACATAATCGACCACGACATTTGGTGTGTTGATTAAGGTTGGTTGTCATTGATGTTAACCCTTGAAGAAAGCCCCATAGTACAAAGGTTTGGGTAATGGACCCAATATTGTTTGATGTAAATGTGACTCATTATTGCTTTTTCATGGTTGATAAGAAGTAAATATGGATGAACTCCAAAGTGGTCCCCTTATGGTGAAATCCCTCACGGGAAGACGTTTTGTGGAGTAAGAGAACCCATGCTTAATTATGGAATAATGAGATGAAGGAAAGTGAATTTGTCAGGAAACATATCCTATATGGATAGTGCTTGTCATGTCATTTCTGGTGGTATGTGTAACGTCACATAATTCCTCACAGTTAGAGAGTTATGGCCATGAGAAGTTGGAGACCCCAAGTTTGGGTAATGGACCCAAGTTTGTTTGATGCGTAACGGTATGAGTTAAGATATATTTTCATATAATACTATTCTATATGAATATTACATGTCATGCCATTTATCGTGGTATGTGTAACGTCACATAACTCCTCACGGTTTGAGAGTTATGGCCTTACGAAGTTGGAGGACCCTCATATGTCATCTAGAAGCCCCAAAAGGTCAAAGTAGTCAAATTGGTTTACGAGATTTTAAAAGTTAAATAATAAAGTGAAGTGATGAGTGTATTATAATTCAAAGTGAATACAAAATAAATTATTTCAATGGTAAATTTAATGGATAAATTAGAAGTGGACCCAACCCTAAAATAAGGAAAGTGGGCCAAGTGACCTAGAAGATGTTTTCAAGGAAGCTACTTGGAGAGTATAAATAAGAGGCAAGGATCTCTCATTTGAATCCCACTTGAGAATATTGAATATATATAGGTGTCTGATCTAACCAAAGGATATCTAAGCCGAAATTATGAGGAAAGTGAAGAAAATAAGGCCGAAATGTGAGGAAGGATAAATTCTTTTAATGGTGCTTTCTAAGGTATGTTATTTACAGGTCATCTCACCATTTTCGCTATAACATTTTTTATATAATGATTAAGATCCTAAAATTTCTATGAAAGTGATCAAACATATCCAAGTATCTGTGGTAAAATATTCAACTTGTGCGTCATTTTATTTTGGGAGTTACACTCCGTGGAAAATAGGGTTTGTGGCCAATCCTGAAACTAGTCAAAATCAGGTGTTTCGTGTAACAACATCATAACTTATTCATAACAGATACAATTTTAGTGAGACCAAATGTGTTGGTTAGGGTACAATATTTAGTATTATTTGTAATAGTTTCATATCAATTCATAAAATATTTTGGGTGGGGCACACTCTACAAGGTTGCTCTCTAGAATAAGCCAGAATTCAGCAAGGTATGCCATTTTTTCTATAACTCCTTTTCTGAGAGGTTCCAAGTAGTGACACTTGGAGAAATTTCATAAAACACACTGAAGCACATTGTGTATTAGTTTAAAATCTTTTTACGTTATAGGTTCAAAGTTATGATTACTTCAAGTTAGGGTTGTTGACTAATCCAAAACTAGGCATGTGAGACTAAAGAAAAGTTTGATGAAAATGCTAGTCTCTTGTTTTTAAAGTCAAGGAAGGTTTGAAGGAATGTCATCATATACTCCAGGTCTATTACAGAGCTACAAATCAGATTTGTATGATGAAATTGATGAGGGATTGTGGTTGTGGTACATGTTGAGTACATGATTGAGACAAGTAGTCGATGAGTTGGTGCACATACATGAGGTGTATAGTTGATGATGTTGGTACATATTGATGAGTCATAGTTGATGAGTAGTTGACACATNTGGTACAGGTTAATTACAGGTTGGTGCATGGTTGATGCACTTGTTTATGGTACAGGTTGATTACAGGTTGAGGTACAGGTTGATGCATGGTTCAGATTTATTGGTACAGGTTTACAATGGTATATCTAACAGTGATAGTGTGATAGTGGTTCCATCATTTTACTTCTACTTCAGGGTGGAAGGATGAGGCAAGGATGGGTGGTTGTAGCCACCTTCCAGTTATAGCTGGAGAACATTGGGGGTTGTGGCCTCCTTCTGGTTGTAGCCATAGAATTGGGGAGTTGGAGCTTCCCTCGGGTTGTAACTTGAGAAACTAGGGGGTTGGAGCCTCCTTCCAGTTGCGGCTGGAAAGAAAAGGAAGTTGGTGCTTCCAATGAATCTAATTCTTCAAGACATATAAGAAAAAGCATTATGTGGTTTTCTCCCGATTTGGGTTTCCACATAAAACACTGGTGTATTGTGTATGTGTGTGATTGTTTATTTCTTACTTCTCATTATTGGATAATAATTCTACATTGATATAACATTTGAAGAAAAAGGATTATAATTACACTATTACTGATTCACGCCCCCTCTTAGTAATCCAACATGGTGTGTATTTGATGATTAAAATAATTGGTAGTGATTGATGAGTTAGAGATGAACAAAGTGGAAGTAATTAACTGGGTATTCATTTGGAAATTGTTTTAAAATGTTAAATTGATAAATGAGAAGAGAAGAGATCCTCTACAGGTTGTTGTGGAATGCATATTGTCTTGTTTTGGTGACATTGGGTTACAAATTGACTACGAACAGTGAGCAAGTTAATGCACATAATTGTTTAAATTTTACAAAGTAGTTGTTCTTTTGGCACAATGATAATTTTGGTTGGTGTTGATCTTTTTACATTGATTTGGAATGATTGTATGGATTAATTAATTAATTTTATTAACAATACCCGCTCTCTTTCCCCACCATTATTTCTCTTTCCACTAATTACAACCCCCTTGCCTTCCCACATTCATTTTTCACTCCCTGTTCTAAAATTTAATTACAGTCGAGAGGAATTTTGTCTTGAAGCAGTTTGGAGTCGCAAGTTCTTGATTGGATTACATTTATATTTTCTTCGATTGTAATTATAGTTGATTGTTATGGTATTTGAGAAGTAACCATGTTTCTTTCCCCCTCATTTTATCATTTTTCATTGAATACAAACCCCTCTCATATACCAGAACCTTTGTTCACCCCCTGGTCATCGACAACAGTTAAACAATTTATATGGATTGGAATTGCATGAGTCTGATATGTTGTTGAGCCAAGATCTATTTCATATTTTTAAAGAGTTGTCATGTATGGTTGTTAAAAGGACTATTTTATAATCAATCACGCATGCAGGAATGAGTTTTTCTAGTCGAGGTATCGATGGCAGAGGCAACCGAGGGAGAGGTAATTGCAACAGAGGCCGAAGATAGCCAAGTTTCTCCATACACTTAGACGATGACTCATAAGAGTTACACCAGTTGTTTCAGGATGGAGTTTTCAATTGCATTGGGCAAGGAGTGGTCCAACCTAGGCCTGAAAGGCCTCCCTTCCAAGCTCCACAAGCCCTTGTTATTCGTGTGCCCCCTCATGTCTCATTGCAACCCAAGGTTCCCAAAAATGACGGATGGCAAGAGATTGTCCACCCGACAGTATCCCAACATCATGGTTGGCCTAATTTGTCCTTACCTTCTCCCTCAACTATTAACCAGATCGCCCAAGCTGAACCTGTCCACTCACCAACAGTCTTCTCATGCTAGCAAAAGGTTGAAAACAGAGGCCCACCATGCTGTTGACAAAGGAAAATCCACTACTACCCCTTCCTTGCCCTCTAATTTCTCTGCAAAATCTATGTCTTCCCGAATGAATTTGAGGGACAATTATTCTCATGTGATAAACGTGATTAGGCCTAAAGGCTCAGTGCAGCCAAAGGAAAATTCAGGAAAATCGAAGGGTGAAAACAACAATCGAGGAAAGATTGCATCTCAAAGTGGGAAATATGGATTTTGAGTTTATATTTTATCTATTGTTGATGGTAGTTGACTTCAGAAGTTTTGGACAACATGTTTTATTTTTTTTATATATGAGTATTGCATTTTTGAAAACAATGTCAAATATAAATGAGATAAATTGTCAAAATGTGCATATGATGACGGGAGTCACAAGGATAGATGGTGTTGTTTAATTGACTAGTTATGTTATAATTGTTAAGAGCTAAATGGGAGTCACAAGGGGTCCCACCTACTAGTTATTATTTATTTAAAACCATTATTATGATTTATTACTTTTCTCCCCTTAACTAAAAATTTGGTTGAGTTTTAATTAACTTAACTAATGAAGTAGTTCAACTACTTCAACCAATTCTAAATTGTTTAAAGGCAAAGGAAGGGGAGGAACAAATAGAGGATAGAAGGAGAAGCATACTAAGGTTTTCTCTTTGAGTTTATGTTAAGATAGTTCATCTTTCATTCATTTTCTAGTTTATCACAAGCCTAATTATGTTTTATGATAACAAGGTCTTATTGTAGACAACAAGATTGAAGGTTGAATTACATCATTCAAACACTTGTTTTTCAGAGGTGTGTTAAAGAAATATTTGCCTCACCCTAAAACATATTGCAGGGAGGGCCTTATTCCATTTCCCTAAGAAGACTCACTTTCCCTGATTAATAAATCTAGAGACAAAGATATAAATTTTTTCCACTTGTATGCATCTTGCACCCTATACAACAAGCATATACGCAGGCTGCTCGAATACAACCCACGTACATCAAGATTTTTGCCATAAAATAAAAATTAAATGTTAGGTTTCCATGTCATGATAGGATATCTCTGATTCTTGGCCTTCCATATACTGGAAACCTTCTGACTCAACCCTTCAGTTTCATTTTGAAGGCTATAAAGAAGTCAATTCTGATTTGTGGAAACAAAGAGAGAATTCAACTTGGAGAGCAAAGTTACTCTGGAGAAATTATTAATTAATATTGACTCAACATCCCTTTGTCCTTTAAGTCTGAACACAGTGTTCAGACTTAAATAAAAAAGGGATGAAGACTCAATATGAAGTAATAATTTCTCCAGAGTATCTTTGCTCTCAAAGTTGAATTCTCTCTCTTTTCCCACAACACGGAATTTGCCTCTTTATAGCCTTCAAAATGCAACTGAAGGGTCAAATCAAAATGTTTCTAGTAAATGGAAGGCAAAGGATCATAGATCTCCTATCGTGACATGGAAACCTGAAATTTAATTTTGATTTTCTGACACAAATTCTGATGTACATGGGTTGTAGTGGAACAACCTGCATATACGCTTGTTGTATAGGGTGTAAGATGCGTACAAGTGGAAAAATTTTATATTTTTTTCTCTGGATTTATCAATCAGGGAAAGTGAGTCTGCTTGGGGAAATGGAATAAGTCCCTCTCTGCAAGATTGCTTAGGGTGAGATGCCCCGGATGGGGTTACACGTAGAGAAAGGGAGCCACGCGGGAGCCAGCCGGGATGTCCCATTAATACATCTATTGGCCAACGTCCCCTCACAATTCAATCCTGCCATGAATTCTCGTGATATCATTAACCCGACGAGGCCTCTCGCTCGCGGGAGTTGTACCAGTCTGGCTAGCACCATTCAAGTGGCCATTATAGCCATGGAGGCTCGGTTCTTGCTACTTTTCATAGCTCGGATCGTTGGAGGGGAGAACCAACAGCTCTGGGCCATTCTCGCTCCAGCAGAACAAAAAAATTATTGTTGCCTCTCTGAGAACTCACAGGTGTAGGTGACATATCATAGAATTCCTTGCGCGATAGGAGGCGAGTGACCTCTCGGGGGAGCCATTGGAAATTCCATCAGACCTCCATCATGCCGAGACTGCGCTGGACTCCAAGAAGGGGAGCGGCATGGTATGCTGCGAAGTCGAGGAGGAAGTGAAAACAACAATTCGAGGCAGCTCTCGCCATGGCCACTCGACAGAGGAAAGCGAGACCACGCACGCCACCCATGGCGTATGTGGTCGAAGAGATTCCTGAAGGAGGCATACCAGAGAGCATTCCAGAACACCTGTTGTTTACTGTACCCGAAAATTGGCACCCGCCTTCAGACTTTGGTCAAGGAAGACAGCTCTCATCAGCTGGCGACAACGTAGCCCCCCAAGCCGACAGTACCGAAGCACCCCATTCCCCCTGCTATATAGAAGAGGAGATACCCTCTGACTCGTTCAAAAAAGCTAAGAAGGACAAGCCGCCTGGGAATGACAATGACTTCAGCAAAGGCAACAGTCAGGAGCAGCCGCCCCCAACCAACTGGGAATGCCTCAGCCTTATCTTTGAGATCAGAAGCCTGCTGGGGGACCAAACCTTTCGGCTGGCGAGGATTGAACAACGAATGGATATGTACTTCACAGCCCACTCCCGGACACATCCGAGGCGCCAATGTCCAACTTGTGCGCGCCCTTACGCCTTCCCAGCTGGATGGAAGATGACAGAGGATCAGCTCAAGTGCGATGGATAGCAGGTCAATGGAAGTCCAGGCTTGGTTTTTGTTTTCCTATCTTGTTATTAGCTCGGCTTTGAGCCTTCTAGTTTACAGTCTTTTTAGATAATACTCATGATACTTAGTTGCAGTTTCAAAACTATCCGTCCTGGTTTCCTCCGGGCGGGACGTGGCAGGGTAAAACTTAGTTATTTTGAGACCAGGATGACATTTGGCAGGGGTTGTCCAGCTATCCCGGTTTCCTATGTAGGCGGGACAACTGGCAGCCCAAGTAGCTCTTTTTTGTACATTTTGGTTAAAGTAATATAACAGGTCCCACCCCCTTTTTATTTAAAAAAAAAAAAATTGCTTAGGGTGAGACAAATATTTCTCTAACAAGCTGTTGATCTATCTTTGATAGTCCGTGTAGACTTGTCTGTTTGTGAATTAGTTTTCATGACTGACAAAGGCTATTGTGTAGATTCGAGTGGGTAGTAATCTGTAGCAAGTTGATCAGGCTTTTAGAGTTTAGTTTTTTATTTTTTGTCAAATGTCCTTTTGTATGTTCCATCGGGGAAGTTTAACTTTGGTCTGAACCTTTTGTATGAAATTTTGTAAAAAGAATGACTCTATGGTGAATTGGAATGAAGTAAAGGATTTATTTATGTCTCATCTATCTTGATTATCATTTTGGTGTCTTTTCTTCTATCTCTACATTTATTTCAGCAACTGTTATATTCATAAAATCGTATAAAAGGTGAATTTCCAGCAAGCTTTTTACTGATAAAAAACTAGCCTAAGCACTTGTAATCAATACTTGTGAGTTAGGATGTTATTTTTGTTGGCTATAAACATAGGTTGATATCCCTTCTATTTTTATTTAGCCAAGAAGAATTTGAAAATGCTTGAGTAAGATCATTTCATACCTTTTCCTCAACATTTATCTGGCGACCATATTGGGGAGGTCTTTGATATCTCTCTGGTTAATTTTTATACTCGATTTCCATCAATACATCTATTTTTCTTATATTGATTCTTTGACTATTTTATTTCTTAATAACTGGGCCTATTGCAAGGTAACCCAATATTTAGCCTTGTCTTCAAGATCAGACCAACATTGCTTTGAATTTGTTTAATGCCATTTATACACCGCCAATACCCGTGTTGATCTTAACCATTCTTGGGAAATAATTGAACAAGATATTAGTGCTCAAGAATGATTGGAAGCTAGACGTAGACAATAACCTTCTCATTTCTTCATTTTTGGCCTTTATTTCACGTCCTTAGACTCTCGTGCTTCTAGAAGAAGAAGAGGCTTGCCAACTGAAATCAATCCTATTGCTGAAATAGGAAGAAGGAACGTTGTGTTATATTCCCAACAAAGTTCTCTAAGGATAAATTTGTCTGATTCATCCAGATCATCCTTCTTTCCCTCATATATCATCCACAAGATGGGATCTAGTGGTGGCTCTAGTGGAACTAGAAGTGCTTCATCTTCTCAGTATTCATCTTTGTCAGTGATTGGTAGCTTATATAGCCACCATATGACTATCCAATCTACAACAAAACCCACCAAAGTCATTAAAAAGTATGGTCTTTTTCAGTTTGAAGAAGAAGCCACAACCACACTGTGGCATGTGTCCTCTCCTCTTAACCTAGCACCTGCTACTCATCCACTTCCTAAAATTAAAGAGAATCTTCCTAGGTTTTCAATAAATAACACTGTCACTACAAACGAACACCTGGTGGAATTTTCTAATGCTTGTCATAACATAGGAGCCAATGACATTGATACTTTCATCCGCTTATTCGTCAATTCCTTGGAAGGAAAGGCCACGGATGATTTCTTTGACCTTCCTCCTAAGATTTTTTCTACTTGGGAGGAGTTAATATATTGGTTCCTATACAATTATGGGCAATCTAAAATCCCATCTGAGAAGTTAAGGGAATACAATACCGTCACCTATAAGGATGGTGAGACCATCAAGTCTTTCAACTTGCGTTTCACCAAGTTATATAATCAAATCCCTGAACTCATCTGCCCTCAGAACCAATCCACTTTCATGCATTAATATAATGTGTTTCCTTCCTCCTAACATCATAGGCTTGAGGAAAAATCCATTGATAATCTTAGTTCTGCTCTGGATGCTTTCTCAGAGTATGAAGAACAGCTTGAAAGAACTAGTCTTCCAAAGGGAGAATTAGTTAGATAAACATATATGTCTGCCCTTTTACAGCTAGTACAAGACATGAAGACTTGTATGATAGCATATGAGAAGAAAGTAACTCTCTCCCCTCTCACCCTTGGAGCTTCATCCTCTTCTAAACCCCCCTTTAGAAATCTGGTTGAAAATAATTTTCATCCTAAAGCTATCTTGCCTCGAAGTTGGTGTAAATTTTGCGAGGAACACCACGAGGAAACCACATGTGAGGTAAATAAGAGTGCCAAAGATAAGATATTTGGTAAGAGACCAGAGGCTACTATAATTGTCTTAGATTTTGGAGAGCCAAAAGATGTCATTGTCATCAATACTAGGAACAAATCCTATGCTCCCAAGGGAAAATTTGATCCTCCCCGCAATTCTTCTAGCCCAAGCTCATCCTCACCCATTGCTACGGTTCAGGTTCCTAAGGTTCCTGAAATTCAATTAAAAACCTTTCCTCTCCCCTCTTTCAAATACAGTATCTAGAATCATTTGGCTAACATCAAAGCTGATGCAACCCTTTTGGACATGGTTGTCATCCCTAAACCGCAGATGCATCTGAAACAATTCATGGAAGGAAAAGAGTCCAATGTAGCCAATATTTATGAAGAGGTAAATGAAGAGGATTCATATGTGAATAAATTAGGTGTACACAACTTTAGATACCCTGTAAAAAGAAACCCTTTTTATATTTCTATAAATATTATGGATAAGAACGCCCATTCTTGCCTCATTGATGGCGGTTCAGGCCCAAGTGTGATGTCAAATATTATTATGGAAGAGCTAGGCTTGTCTTCTACAAATGAAAATGCTAGAAGAATTCTCTCCTATAATAGTATACAACAAACAATCATAGGCGAGAATAAGGATGTGACCTTAGTTTTATGTGCTCATCCTGAAATAAGGACAACCCTTAGCATTCATGTAATTGATATGCATGTAAGCAATTACTCAATTATCTTGGGAAGACATTGGAAATCCTTAATAGGTGGATACCTCTCACTCGACGGGATTCATTTATCCATTCCTCGGAATGGTAAGAACATTATATTCCTTAGAGAGGGAAGGATTTCACCCTACATAGAGAGTGTTCCCCAATCTAGTGTAAACTATATCGAAGAGGACCTAGGAGTGTACTCCATCTTTGTTGAGGAGAATAATATTCTTTTGGAGAAAATTGATTCAGATGATGATATGTGGCACGTGCAATTTGATGGTTCACGCTCTAAAGAGGGTAATGGGGCTGGCATTATCTTGGTTTCCCCTACAGGAAAAATACATAATTTGTCTTACAGGTTGGAGTTTTCTTGTACAAACATTGTCACTGAATTCAAAGCTTTATTATTAGGCATTGAAAGCGCCCTTAATCTTGGTTGTGGTCACCTTTAATTTTTTGGATATTCTGATCTTGTTGTGAACCTGATACATAAGATATTCTCTCCTAGCAACAAGCTGATGGACTAATACACCCAAATTGTTTGGGTGCTTATATTGAACCTTTTATCTTTTAACATCACTCATGTTAAGAGGGAGTTTAATTCAATGGCTGATCGGTTAGATGTCTTTGCAGCTTCTCCTAATCAACAACCTTTTCCTCACAGACTTGATTGTTCTTTTCAACCTCTATATCTTTCACATGTCCCAGACAATGTAGAATCTTGGCAAGTCTTCCCTAACGATGAGATCATTTGTTCTTGCATTCAATATGAACCTCTTAAGTGCAAGGAAATGACATCCATAGAAAACAACAAAATTCCTAAGGGATTGACCCCTCTTGAGAGTTCCTTTTCATCGAGTGATGTAGGAAATAAATAGAAATAGAGAGAAGAGGAGTCAAGAAGGAAGATGGGTGAAACCATATCTTGGAATATTGGGGCACTAGAATCTTAAAATAATGTTAAAATAAGTACCCAATGTTATGATAAAGAAGAAATGAAATTTTCCAAGCTACGTGGTGGATTTCAAAAGGTTTTTGCTTGGTCTTATAAGGATGTTCATGGTTTTGATCCTGGTCTTACACAACATGTTATCTCCATTAAGGAAGGCATGAAACTAGTTAAGAAAAAACAAGGTCCTAATAACTCTGCATTTAAAGCAACTTGTCAAAAGGAGTTGGAAGATTTCTAAAGGGCTGGGATTATTTTTCCAGTCTACCCTGAATGGGTTTCCAATTGGATACATGTTTCAAACATCACTAGTCATGTTAGAACCTAGATTAATATTCACACTTTCAGTCGGCCTATTATGAGAAATCATTTTCCTCCTCTTAATATGGAAATGATTCTGCAACAAGTTGTAAGGTGACAGATGAGGCCCTTCCTTGACATTTTTTTGGGTTACAGGAAAATCAAGGTAAAAGGGGTGGATGTTCACAAAACCACTCTTATCACTAATTGGGGTACCATGTTTTATAAGTTCCTATTTTTCGTCTTACATGATGCAAGTACCTCTTTTAAAATAACTATACACACAACTCTTGATGAGTTGATCAACATCCATATCTACCTTGATGATATAATCATATACATTAAAGGGTTGATAATTACCTCGGAGTTCCAAGTGTTATTTCTGGGTCGTTTTAATATTTATTTTGTCCTGGATACTAATTCTCACATTCTAAATGATTTACAGGAGCAATTGTTTTCCTACAACACTAACGATTCTCGGTCTAAACATTGTGAGGGACCAATGTGAAAAATTTTAATGCTATTTGGACTTTCTGTATACTAGTAATCAAGCTTTGTTTTCATTTTGACACTTTTTCCTTTTCTTCCTTACAATAGTTTGACTTCTGATTTTAGTTTTAAATTTTTCCTACTTCTTTTATGTTCCTGTCATTTTATTCATGTTTTTTTATTTTTGCAAATTTATTTCTGTCATGATTTTATTGCTTACTATCTTCTAGTTTATTTTGGTCAAAATAGGATGATTAGATTAGTTTTGCTACAATGACACTCTTGCAAAGCATTGTTAGTCAATAACAATCAAGCTTACATAGTTGTTATGATGTTTCCCCTAAAGCCTACTTGAATTTTTTTATCTACTTTCATTGTTGTCTTATAAAGAATTGGTTATCTCCCGCTCCTTCTTGCCATTTCTTCATCCATTTGAGATTTTAAATAACAAATCCATATTTTTTCTCCTTCAAGTAAAGAGTAGATTCCAGCTGAATGATTATGCATATAGTGGTAAAACCCCTCATACTTAACACTTTTCATTAGTTATTCCCAAATTCCTGGTCATTTTTCCATTAAATCCACTCACTTCCCCCTATTGCATAATCTTCCTGGTTATATATTCTTAACATGTTGTTCTTGGTCTGCAAAACCATGAGTTTTGAGTTCTAAACCTTATGAAAACAAATTTCCCTATGGATTCGCCAGTTTTTTGACGATTAAAATCACAAAGTGTTTCTAAAGCCTATTATTATAAAGCTAATAGGATAAATAATACTAGTAGGTGGGACCCCCTTGTATATTCGAGATCGTATTTGGTTCTTAATTGATGTTGTGCTACTATTTGACATTGCTTACATGGTTGATGATATCTTGGATGTTGGTTCTAATCGCGACAATTGAATGATGGATAAGGCATGTTATGTGTTTTTTTGCAGCGCTAGGCTCAAGTTTCTTGTTATGATGGTCTATGTTGTCATTGCTATATGTTCATGGATTCCTTACTGTGACACCTGCACAATAAACATGTTAGCAACAACACATAAGAGAAGTTGAGAAGAAGTAAAAGAAGTATAACAAAATGCAAAAAGAAGGAATCGAACTATGCTCTTATGTTACACTACATGCATCAATATTTAAATGATTGTTGTATCCTAGCTAATCAGTTGATGGCTGTGCGATTTTTTGAGTTATATAGTTAATATGCATTATGGTTAAGTTGGCAATGGTAAGATATGATTTGGGTGGCACGTTTGAAAAGTGATAGATGCTAATTCCAATGCATGGTTTAAATGAATGGTTAATGGATTAATGGCTGGCGTGCACTAATAAATTAATTGACTGGGGGTGGAGGCGACATGCATTTAATGCATGTCACCCTTATGTTTTCCATTAGTCATCACCCCATTCAGGCTATTGTTCAATTGTGTTTGTTGTGGTTAGGCTTCGACTTTCAAGCAGAGGGAGAACCTCTCAGCCAAATCGGGTTTGTAAGGTTCTCTTGGTTACAAGTATGCCTTTTTTTTTCCATCCATGAATTTTCTCTGGTTATGAAATAGATAGTGGCTCAGAATGTATGAGTTTGTGATTTACTTAAGTATGGAAACTGTGTAAAATTGTAATTTTTTTTGGAATGAATCGTTGGTGGCTTTCACTGCAATAATGTTTGAAGTCATAGTGTTATTGGTCATCCTGAGTGTTAGAAACCATAAGGGCTCTCTATCATCCTTTCTGTTTTTAGTTGGAGGGTTTTGTTTGGTCTAGAGCGACTGGTTGTCTTCATGAAGTCATATCCCATACCTAGTCTTTGCTTTTATGGGGTTTAATGGGTTTGAAATGCCTTGTATTACTGCACATTATTCACTTGGGTATTGGGTTTTTGATGCTACTAATGGTCATGCATTGGGTTATATTGCTTCTTCTCAGCTCTGATTCATCTCAACATTGTCAGTTGGTTGGCTAGAGAGACACAAGGGTTATACCCTGTATGTGCTAAGTATCGTTACATGGCCAAAATGGAGCCTTTCTCCTCTGTTCATAACCTCTCCTGTCATCGGAATTGTCACCATGTCCCTAAGGTCAATTGTGGTATACCATGTGTGTGCATCGTTGGTCTCAGAGGTTTTCACTAATGAGAGGATTTGACTCTAGCCTCCCTGTGTTGGTCCACAAAGAAAACCCTTTATTTATCAAGCCCGAGTGTTGTTAGAGGGGACCGTTATGTCCTGTCGAGTATACTGTTGGTTGTTATGGATTGGTGGTGTATTGTCGATAGAGTT
Source organism: Picea engelmannii (assembly GCA_009831015.1). Taxonomy (NCBI): domain Eukaryota; kingdom Viridiplantae; phylum Streptophyta; class Pinopsida; order Pinales; family Pinaceae; genus Picea; species Picea engelmannii. Next base: position 676,492 of record ML785282.1, read on the forward strand.
GATTACTATCTCGCCCCATTGATTATGTGACAATCTTGTTGGTTTTGGTATCTAGTTACTGCATTTGTTATTAGAATTGAATGGATAAGATCAGCATGGTTGATTGGATGATTCTTAAATCGAGTACATAGTCGTTATCCTTGTGATCACTGAATTGATAACTCAACACTGTTATAATTGATTAATCCACAACATTACTTTGTGCATGATACATGTGTATGTGTGGAATTCCTATAGCATGATAGGTTGAGTGGTTGATTATTATAACTGTGTGTTTTAATTTCCATGGGAGTATTGCAATCGTGGTGATTATGGTATGGCCATCCACTGTGTATGCTATGGATATTTTTGGTTGCACCTTCAAAGATAGTCACAGAGTTTTTAAACATGGCCTTGTTGCAATTTGATCATTTATGTTATGGGATCAGGTATGTTGTTGTTGCCTCATTGTATTGGATGGACAACCCAACATTTTGAATATTTAGAGTCAAGGAAAATTGGACTTGTACAGTCACAAAAATACACTTGTGTTTTTTTGAATGGTTTGTGTATTCCACAACATAGCGCGAGTTGAAGTGGTGATTCTTCTTTATTTGATTGAATGGAAAGTAAGGATCTTTGCGATTTAAATATGGATTATTATGCTAACATTCCACTATGTATGTTTAATGAATATCATGCATTTTAACAGTGATAGGCACGGGTGTTGTGACTGTATAACCTCATTGCAATTTAATTTTTAAATGAATTAAAAGACAGAATCGAGCACAAATTTTGGTATGTATTTGATGATTGAAATAATTGGTAGTGGTTGATGAGTTGGCACTGAACAGAGTGGAAGTAATTTACTGAGTATTCATCTGGAATTTGTTTTGAAAATGCTAAATGGATAAATGAGAAGAGCGGAGATCCTCTACAAGTTTTTGTGGAATGCACGATGCCTTGTTTTGGTGACACTATGTTACATATTGACTATGAACAATGAGCAAGTTAATGCACATAATTGTTTAAATTTTACGCAGTAGTTGTTCTTTTGGCACAATGATCATTTTGGTTGGTGTTGATCTTTTTACATTGATTTGGAATGATTGTATGGATTAATTAATTAATTTTATGAACAATACCCTCTCTCTTTCCCCACCATTATTTCTCTTTCTGCTAATTACAACCCCCTCACCTTCCCACATTCATTTTTCACTCCTTCTTCTAAAATTTAATTATAGTCAAGAGGAATTTTGTCTTGATGCAGTTTGGAGTCACAAGTTCTTGATTGGATTACAATGATATTTTATTTGATTTGTGTTACAGTTGATTGTTGCGGTCTTTGAGAAGTAACCATGTTTCTGTCCCCCTCATTTTATCACTTTTCGCTCAATAGAAACCCCTCTCATATCCCAAAACCTTTGTTCATACCTTGCTCATTGACAACAGTTAAACAATTTATATGGATTGGAATTGCATGAGTCTGATATGTTGTTGAGCCAAAATCTATTTCATATTTTTAAAGAGTTGTCATGTATGGTTTTAAAAGGACTATTTAATAATCAATCACGCATGTAAGAATGCGTTTTTCAGCCGAGGTATCCATGGTAGAGGCAATTGAAACAGAGGCCCAAGAAGGCCAAGGTTCTCCATACACTTTGGCGCTGACTCACAAGCGTTAGGCCAGTTGTTTCAGGCTATATTTTTCAAATGGATTGGGCAGGGAGTGGTCCAACCTAGGCCTAAAAGGACTCTCTTCCAAGCTCCACAAGCCCCTGGTATTCCTATGCCTCCTCATGTCTCATTGCAACCCGAGGTTCCTGAAAAGGACAGATGGAAATCGATTGTCCACCTGGAAGTCTCCCAACATCGTGGCTGGCCCAATTTGTCCTTACCTACTCCCCCGCCTATTAACCAGATCACCCAAGTTGCACCTTTCCAATCACCATCTCAGTCCTCTCATGCTAGAAAAAGGTTGAAAACCGAGGTCCGTCATGCCCTTGACAATGGAAAAGCCATTGTTGCCTCTTCCTCGCCCTCCAATGTCTCTGACAAATCCTTGTCTTCCCAGATGCATTTGAGGGATGATTGTTCTCATGTGATCAATGATATTAGGCCTAAAGGCTCAGCACAACCAAAGGAAAATTCAGGAAAATCGAAGGGTGAAAACAACAATCAAGAAAAGATTGCATCTCAGAGTGGGAAATATGGATTTTGAGTTTTTATTTTATCTATTGTTGATGACAGTTTACTTCATAAGTTTTGGACAACATGTCTTATTTTTTTTATATATGAGTAATGCATTTTTGAAAACAATGTCAAATATAAATGAGATAAATTGTCAAAATGTGCATATGATGATGGGAGTCACAAGGAGAGATGTTCATGTTTAATTGACTAGTTAGGTTATAATTTTTAAGAGCTAAATGGGAGTCACAAGGGCTCCCACCTACTAGTTATTATTTATTTAAAACCCTTATTATGATTTATTGCTTTTCCCCCCTTAACTAAAAATTTGGTTGAGTTTTTAATTAACTTAATTAATGAGGTAGTTCAACTACTTCAACCAATTCTAAATTGTTTAAATGAAAAGGAAGGGGAGGAACAAATAGAGGATAGAAGGAGAAGCATACTAAGGTTTTCTCTTTGAGTTTATGTTTAGATAGTTCAGATTTCATTCATTCTCTAGTTTATCACAAGCCTAATTCATTTTTATGACAGTAGGGTCTTATTGTAGACAACAAGATTCAGGGATGAATTACATCAATCAGACACTTGTTTTTTAGAGGTGTTGATCTATCTTTGATAGTCTATGTAGACGTGTTTGCTTGTGAATTAGTTTTCATGACTTGAAAAGGATATTGTGCAGAGTCGAGTGGGTAGAAATCTGTGGCAAGTTGATCTATCATTTAGAGTTCAGTTATTGATTTTCTGTTAGAGGTCCTTTTGTATGTTCCATCGGGGATATCTAAGTTTGACTTTGGTCCAAATTTTTTGTACGAAATTTTGTAAAAGGAATGAATCTTTGGTGAATTTGAATGAAATAAAGGATTTCTTTATGTATCATCTGTCTTGATTATCATTTTGGTGTCTTTTCTTCTATCTCTACATTTTTTTCAACAACTGTTATATTCATAAAATCATATAAAAGGTGAATTTCCATCAAGCTTTTTACTGACAAAAAACTAGCCTAAGCACTTGTAATCATTACTTGTGAGTTAGGATGTTATTTTTGTTGGCTATAAACATAGGGTGATATCCCTGTCTATTTTTATTTAGCCAAGCAGAATCTGAAAATGCTTGAGTAAGATCATTTCATTTATTTTCCTCAACAAGGGGTAGAGAGACACTAAGATTGAGTGTGAGAGGAAGGGGGGGGGTAGAGAGATATAAAAAGACAAATGGGGGGAGAATATAGGAGAGATAGGTAGGGGGATATAATGTGCAATAAATGGAGGGGGATACAAAGTGATGGGAACAAAGGAGTACATGAAATCAAGATAGGGTGGAGAGGGAGATAAGGGGAGTGAGGGAAAGAGCCAACAAGAGTAGAAGATAGCTTCAGAGTAATATGGAGAGATAGAGGGATATGGTAGAGAGAGGGAGGAGGGAAATAATGGAGGTAGAGAGGGAGATAGGAAGATTAGAAGAGAGGTTGAGAATAATATGGACAGATATAGAGAGTGAGGTAGAATGAGAAAGAGATAAAGAGGGGTAGAGAGAGAGAGTGACATTGAAACTAACAACAAGGAAAGAGAGGGAGAGAGAGGGGGG
>ML785282.1:697663-707730 GCA_009831015.1 Picea engelmannii
GGGTTTCCACGTAAAACATTGGTGTACTGTGTATGTGTATGATTGTTCGTTTGTTCATTTCTTATTTACTCTGCAGTTATTGGATAATAATGCTTCATTGATATAGCACTTGGATTATATGGTTAAAAGGGATTAAATTGCTCTATTACTGATTCACCCCCCCTCTCAGTAATCCAACAAGGATAGGGATATTAGTATAATATCTATCAATCCATGATAGACAGACTTCACACTTTGATTGTGCAGTTGTTGCATGGGAACAAACATGGTTGAGAACCGAAGAACCTTCCATACTGACAGTGGATTCATTAACCAATTTAACACCCTGAAACTCTGGATTGTTTTTCAAACAGGGAGGTAAATTGTCACCAAATTTATAGGGCCGATCAAGGTGTGGCTCGAATGACTAAAGGTCTTCTACAGTGAGGAACCTATCAATTTCAGAGTCTGAACTTTCGTGGACTTCGATTATACTGATCGAACTCGAATGAGAGTTCGACTTGTTACGAAGTCTCCTTGAAATTAGCCTCCCGACTCTCTTGTTCTTAAACTTTATATAAATATTGCTCTTAGATGTCTTCCCTGTAGGTTTCTTTAAATTCTTAACATAGTCATTAGGATGTATAATATGTTGACAGGTATGTTCAATAACCTTTGGATCGATCAAGGGTTTGTTGCAAGGGGGTGAGACACATGTCTGGGGAGGTGAGAGAGGCATTGTAGGGTAGGAAAGGGTCTCTTCAACCATGAGTTTATCTATCTCCTCCATATCAGGGTTACCATTTCCATTTTGGGTTATGAATGAATCCCAACTGTCATTCTGTAAGTCTAATTGATGCATGAGAAAGATTTTAATTAGGTCGTGATGGAAAAGGATAGAGTCTGACCACTGTTTTTTGTGTCTTTTTCCCATTATATAAAGACTCCTCAGTAAGTAATATGGCATGTTCAAAGGAAATCCCATTAAAATCATAAGAAACCGCAATTGGTACAAAAACACAAGACCGAAACGTCCCTCACAAGTAACAAATTGTTTTACCGCAGCAAGCAAATCGTGCCACCGAGCTTTTAGGAAGGAAATGGGCATACCTTTGTCACACCCTTTTATTTTTCGAGATGTAAACAACGGGCTCCAAGGAACTTCTTCCACTTTTGCATTTTTAAACCACCTTTGACTGCTTGCAGGTAATCCTATAGCTTGACTCAATAAATCCTCTGTAACCTCCAGTTGTACATCACCCACTTTCTCCCTACACCCATCAAAGGAGAAAGCGAACTCCTGGGCAATTTGTAAATTGAAACCCTGAAATTTCCTAATGAAAATGAGACATCCACTTCTCTCCAAATATTCTCTAGCATCGTCATATAGGAGCAGAGTTTGAATTCCATTTGGTTCAACTCTCACAACAAGATCCATAATGGATGAAAGGGTAATGAATCAGAGACAACATATAGGGAGGTTTTGTGAGACAGTCCAGAGCCATAACCCGAGCCCACGAAATTCCAATAGTGAACAGTGTATGAACATAAAATCATAACGATTAGATGGGTGTTTAATTGAAATGAATGCGAAGAGGGTTTGCAAAGCCCAAGACCAGTCTTGGGAATGATGTCTTCCTGCAAATCATAATGCCACCTTTGCATCTAGTACGAGTCTAGGACCAAAGCATTAAAATGAAAATAAGTGTGTGCATCGTGGGTTCTATCACAAGGTTTGGGTAAGTCAAAAATCAATGGTTTAGCAAAAGAAACGTATAGCCAAGAATCAAACAAAACCATTCCAAAATCAAATCATGGGGGTCCTTTGTTTATATAACCATCAATCTGTAAGCATGCTTGGTGTTGAAAGGATCGAAACAAAGAGAATAACTCTTCATGGCAAGGAACCAAACATCATAAATAAATTGTATGAAAAATTTGGCTTTGACGAAATTTTAAAACAGAAAGATAACACAGTCGCAAATTTTCATGCTTCGTATTCATGCTTCCAGTCATGAACGAAGCATGAAAAAAAAATAATAAGAAAAAGCGACAACTTACAACTGTCGTTTCAAAAATTGTGTCATGAAGAGTAATAAAAATAAATGACTCTAGTTAGGAAGCTATGTAGATCAATTAATTGATATAAAAAGTTAACAAACATTGTTGAGCTGCCAACAATGGCAACATGCCGGGAGAAGCAGTTATCTCTGCAATACGAACTAGTTCGGGTTAGAGAATTCTAAAAAACTCCAAATCGAAGAACAACTACAAGGTTATTTGAACATCTTTAAAAAGGACAAGATGCATCCCAATTTCAAATATCTTTCGTTTAAAAGAATGAAATCTGGTGACAAACTTAACAAAAGAAAGCCATGATGTTTAAGTTAAAATCTCCAATACTGTTGACAGGGCCACTGCTGCTAGCAGGCGTCCATAGCCTCAACAGGGATGTCAATTAACCCACTCTAATGTCTGTATCCTACCCAAGAAACTTCAAATCAGAATGAAGGATGCTTATGGCCAAAACAAGGTTTATACCTGAGAATTTTCTTTTACCTAACATCGCTTCGCTGCCAGCGGGCCTATTCAGTACCCCAACGAAGTTATATTGGTGTCATGCATGCATTTACCCACTACCAGCAGACCTGTTCAGTGTCTCGGCGGGTTTACAAACACTTCCCACAGCTCTCTGAAAGTTTATTCACATTCTGATATAGTTTTAAAGATATTCAACAGAGTGGGGTGACGCTGAAAATTCTAATTTTTTAACACAACTTAATATTTTCATAGGCCTTTGATTTTTTCTAGCAAACCTTCATCAAGATCTGAAAAAAAGTTTATTAATAGAACTAATTTTCAAGGACAGTGAAACATCATTGAGTTTCTTTCTTAAAGAGCAGGGACAACGTAAAGAGACTTTTTAAAGATATCCGTGAATACTTTCAAGTGTAGATTGAAACTGAGGAATCGACTTTCAGACAAAATGACACCTTTAACCAGCCTACAATTTCAGAGAAGGGCAACAATAGATGTTCTTACAGCCTCTAACAGTTGTTTCAAGATGAAGAATTATGTTTCTCTTTGTCTAACCTAGACTGTAATACAGGCATGTATGACTCAAAAGGACCGATGGACAAAATGAAAACAAAAACAAACCAGCAAAGAAAAATTTGAAAGAAAAGAAATTCAAATAGAAAAATATGTACAGAAGGTGTATCAGAGAATCATCAGGTAAAATACCTTTTGAGACCTTGGCCATTCACCATAAAAGTGTCTGGATGTCCCTCTAAATTCCGGAGGAGGAAAGAACTGGGATCTAATTTTTCAGCAACTAAAAATGGTCCCAACCACAGGTTTTGAAACTTAGTACGTTCTCCTTTCCCCTCATGAGGTTTGTCCCATTTAAGGACAAGATCACCTACCTCAAAATTTATGTGTGAGGAAGAATTGGAATCAAACCAATTTTTGACAATGAGTTGATGTTGATCCAATTTTCGTTTTGATTGAACCCTTACTTCCTCTAACTTTAGAAAAGCGTTAATCCAACTTTCCAAAGGAGGACAGTCTTCCTCTTGCACCTTCTGTGATAACTGCAGATATGGAAGAAGGACATGTGGTGGAAGAATCACTTCCCTTCCATAAACGAGAAAGAAGGGGGAGTTACCAACAACAGTTTTAGGAGTTACCCTATCAGCCCAAATCACATTAAATAGTGTGTTATGCCAGTTTTTGTGGTTTTCGGAGACCGTTCTCTTGATGATATTGATCAGGTTTTTATTAGTTGATTCAGCCAAACCATTGCCTTGGGGGTAATATCTGAAAGAATACTTTAATTTTGTTCCTTTTTCTAAAGTGAAATCACTTATTTCGAGAGACCAAAAATAGGAAGCATTATCAAATACTAGGCATTTAGGAATACCAAAACGAGTGATAATATTTCAATTCAGGAAGGATATTACCTAGTTGGTGTTTACAAATTTTAATGGCGCATCCTCGGACCATATGGTGAAATAATCTGTGGTTGTTATGATGTATTTATGCTGCTACGAGGATGTAGGGTTGATTGGGCCTATAATATCGAGTCCCCATTGCTGAAAAGGGGAGTCTACCGAAACAGGTTGCAACAAGAATGTTGATTTATGTACTCGTTCAGATGCCTTTTGACAGATTACACACTTGCGGAATAAGGCATGGGTGTCTTTGAAAAGAGTAGGCCAATAGTAGCCTGCTCTTAATACTTTGTGGGCAGTGGTGTCTGCACCGAAATTCCCACCAGCTTCCCCTGCATGTAATTCCAATAAGACTTTATCTGCTTCATCTTTTTCTAGACAACGGATAAGTATTCCATCAAAATTTTGGCGAAACAAAATACCATTTACCAGCTGAAAAGAAGCAAATTTTAATCTCAATGCTCTCCTCTTTTTTGGATCAAGGTGATGAGGAGCTGATCCATGTATTAGATAAAACTTGATGTTATCATACCAAGGACTAGTAAGGTTTTGTGCACAACATATTTGATTTTGATTGTGCTAATCTTGAATTAACATATCAGTTTCATTTTGTTGTCCTATAGTTGAATCAACAACCAATTTACATAAACCTTGGCCTCTAACAATTTGTGTTGGGGTAATTTCTATATCATATTCTTGTAAGGATGTGACCCAGTTTGCCCTTTTTTCACCCAGTTCTTTTTGTACTAACAAATTTCTGACAGCAGGGTAAGGGACAATGATTTTCATCCTAGATTTCAGTAGATAATATCGAAAGTGTTTTACTTCTTTAAAAATAGCATAAGCCTACTAATCTACTGCTGGGTAATTAAGTTCTGCTCCCTTAAAGGCTGAGATCATAAAGGCAATTGGAACTTCATTGTTTTCAACATTTTTTTGGGTTAGGACAGCAGCATAAGACCGATCATAGGCAAACATGTAGAGAGTGAAATCGCGCAAAACATCAGGGCTCATTAGGGAAGGAGTGTCTACTATAGCCTTTTTTATTGAGTCAAAAGCTTGACTTTCTAGAGGTCCCCAATGGTATTGTACATCCTTTTTTATTAAATTTTGTAATGGTTTGACCATTTCTGAAAAGTTGGGGACGAACCTTCTAACAAAGTTTATCTGACCTAAGAAAGATTGCATGGACTTTTTGGAAGAGGGAGGGGGAATTTTTGAAATGACTTGGGTCCTTTCAGGGTCAATAATCATCCCTTCATTGGATACAATGAAACCAAGGAGATTACCTTGTTCTACTGCAAAGCCAGATTTTTTAGGATTTAAAGAAATACTGTACTTACGACATCGTTGTAGAACAGATCTTAGATGAGCTAGATGATCTCCTTTATTCTTTGAGAAGACAGTGACATCATCTAGATAAACTACTACAGATTTATTGATTAAGCCACAGAAAGAGATATCCGTCGCTCTCTGAAAGGTGGCACTGACATTTATGAGACCAAAGGGAATTTTCTTATAAGCATAGGTATGCCATGGAGTACGAAAAGTGGTTTTGAGCTAGCCTGAGGGAGACATAAGGACTTGGCTATACCCTGAAAAACCATCCAGCAACGATAATATTTCATAACCAAATACTTGTTGGAGGATATGTTCCATGGGAGGGACAGGGTAGTTGCCCTTATCAGACGCTCGGTTTAAATTTCGAAAATCGACAAATAGTCGGATTTCACCACTCTTCTTCCTTACAGGGACAAGATTAGAAACCCACTGTGTATGTCTTACCAGGAAGATTATTTTAGTATTCAAGAGTTTGTTTAATTCTTTCTTGACTGTTGGTTCAAGTTTTGGGTGCATCTTTCTTAACTTTTGTTGAAAATTTTGGGTCTGGGGTTTCATGTGAATAATGTTTTATATGATGTTAGGATCAAAGTTCTTTAGATTGTCGTATGTCCAAGAAAAGACATCTTTAAATTCCTTAAACAACTTAATAAATGTTGTATTTTCTTGCTTAGAACATCCCATCCCTAAATTGATGCACTGTGGGTTATCTTTAGTTCCTAAATTTACTTTTTCATGTGTAAAGGAAGAACTATTCGTTTTACAATTCACTGATTTTCTGAATTTATCGTGAAGATCATAAAAATTTTCTAATATAACCACAGATTTTGGGACAGAGTTTACCATATTGATGTGGACTTTAGGGATCTTGGATCTGGTATTACCGTAAAATTGCGAAGGTCTTCGTCGTGGGTACCTTCGTCGATAACTGCACCTTGGAAAGTTTCTTCCATGTGCAGAAAACTGATGATCTGTTGATCGTCATCGAAGACTCTCCAATTTGTGATGTTGTCCAGGACGGATGGTCTAAACAACAACTCGACGAAAAATGCATTTGGAGAAAGGCCTTCTGTAGGAAAAAGTTTAGAGGCGACATTAATTAACAAATCAGCCTCAGAATTATTCAATCTTGGAATAGAATTAATGTTAAATGCAGAAAATTTGTTCATTAAATTCCATACCTTAGTTTGATAGATTTTTAGGTGTGGAGATAAACAGTGAATAGATTTTTTTACCTATCTAACCAAAATTTATGAATCACCAAAGACTGTCAAATTTTGAATCCTCAAATCTAGTGTTTTTCTGAGATGTTGTAGGAGTGCCTCATATTCGGTTGTATTGTTTGTGAATTCAAATTCTAAGTGGCAAGCGATCAAAGTTTTGTTACCTGCTAGATCAATGAGCACACACCCTGCACCAGCTCCTTCCTTAGATTTAGATCCATCAAATTAAAGAGACTAGATTTGATTTTCGTCAGGTGCATGTGACCACTGAGAGAGGGTTGTTGATTGTGTGCATGTCATAATTTTGGAATGTTGTTCTCGGTCACTAATGGTATAAGTTTCAGCCATGAAATTTCCGAAAAAAGTGTCCATCCCCTGTATTTCAGGTGAATTGGTGGAATCAGTGAATGGTTCATTAGGATCATTTAAATCGGTTACCGTGAACTTAAGATAACGCTCATGATTGACCTTTATTCTGTTAGGTTTTCCATTCTCAGGCAGCCACAAGTGACACCAATCTGTTGCAAAATAACCATGTAGTTGTTCAGACGAATGTCTACTTAAAAACAAGACATATACTTCGTGGGATATCAATGACAATAATATCAATAACTTGATGGACTTTAGGATTAGATGATAATCTAATAAACACATTTTTTTATTCACCTATTACTTTAACACTAGTTCGATCAAGCTAAATATTTTTCAGGCTAGAAGGTTGAACTTCGGCATTAATTTTTTGGCAGACAGACCAAGGCATTACGTTTGACGATGCACCTGAATCTACCATACAGTTATGTACATTCCTATTGAAAAATTTAAAAGTCAACAAAAAGGGTGGGACATTTCTGCAAGTATTAACAACAGAAGTTTGTTGTTTTTTAGTCGCAGCCCCTGAAACTAGTTTATCTACATTTGTTACACTTTTTGCAGCAAGGTCTCTTTTATCAAAAGACTCTAGCGTCGTTTTAATGGAGACCTTTTGAGGTGTTTTGGGGTTGTTTTCTGCAAATTTGTTGTTGTTCGAATTGTTGTTTTGTTGTTTTCTACAATATTCTGCAACATCTTTTGCAGAAGAAAGGGAAATTTCAATAATTCATAAATAGAAATATTAGCTCTAAGTTTTTTGAGATCCTCAATCAAATCATACTCTAAACTTGGAGTTGCATAATTTTGTTTAGTTTCAATTGGTTTAGACTGTTTTTGAGGTGCATTAGTTCCGATTTCAAAAGAAGATTTATTTGTTGTCTTACTCCTGGTATTGTAAGGATGCACTATTTCAAAATTATCTTGAAAAATGATATCCAAGAAATGCCCGAAAATGTTGGGAGAGGATTCATCCTCTTCCACTATCTCTTGTTCAGCCACGTCTTCAGAAATCTTGGGAGGAATCAAGTTATCATGTGCCTTTATGATCCGTATTATTTTCGGCATGAAATTAGAGCGGAGATATAATAAGGAAATGCACAGAGATATCGCAGATATTCAATAATATAACAGAAATGTATCAGAGATGCAACCATAAACACAGATATACTTTAACACATGATTTCTATTAATGAAATAAATGTACAGAGACTGTAAAAATACAGAGTGAAAGACTCGCTAGAATGGTGGTAGCTTATCTCTGAGAAGAGATGTGACGGCTACTCGCATTTGCAAGAAGATGATTACAATGAGGCTCTGAAGGTCCTTTTTACAATAAATGGGAATTCCAAAAGTCTTAAACATCCAAAAACCTAACCCTAGGAGATGAAGCGCCAAAAGTCATGTGGGCCCCGTTTGGGTAAGTGAGTACATCAACTTCCCGGGGTCGTAACTTTTGCATACGATATCCATTTTAGGCGTGTGATAGCTCGTTGGAAAGGTATCGTTAAGGAGATTCATTTTGGGGGCTCAATCATGCCTTCATCTATCATTGAGAGCCTCTATCTCGAAAAACCTTCATTTGGGCCCTCAAAATGGCCCCGGAAGTTAAAACCTGCTAAAAATAGTAAATTGCCAAAATTGCCAGAAAGTCGTTTTGAGCCATTTGGAAAAGGTGGGTGGTCACCGATATCCATCTGGATAAATCCTCCCTCCTTAGGAAGAAATGGTCTCCATTGCGTTGACTTCCCGGGGGAGAGGGAAAATCATTTGTTGAATCTACATCTTGGTGAGTTGCTTGTCTTGCTGGAGACGTCGCGTTGCTTAGTTTGTGGAAATCTGTCATGAACCTGTTGTGGTTGAGGTTGATCAACAAGTCGAGATACATGAGAGGACGATGTGAAGAAGGAATATTTTCACTTTGCTGTAGCCTTTTTGACCTTCTTCTGTTGGATAAAACGTGCTTGGGGCAAGGCTGTAGTGGTTGCAGTGTCCTTTTGTTCTCCTTTTGAACGGATTGTGAAGAAGCTGAATTTTGCAGTATGAGATACTACATTGCAGCACTGTTTAGGTGGGGCAGTAGTTGGAACTACCTTTGGTATCCTATAGAGATGACCCCCTAGAGTAATAATGACACTACGAGGTCGCGACTCATAGATAGCATGGCGTTTCCACATATATGGCTGGCCCAAGAGAACATCACAAACATACAGTGGGGAAACATCACATAATACATCATCCTTGAAGGGTTGGATGCCATATGACAATCGACACTGCTGGCTGACATGAAGATCTCATCCTTGGTGAAGCCACCCGATGTTGTATGGTTGCGGGTGTGGTGTTGTCGACAATCCCAACTATTTTACGACCTCTGCTGAGATGAAGTTCTTCTGGCTTCTGCTATCAACAATAAAATGCAGCGGGGTCCCCTTCACCCACATCTGTGAATGAAAAAGGCGCTCCCCCTCTTCTGGATCTGTTGGTTCTTATGGTTGAATTGTTGCGGTCACGACAATAGCAGTGGGATCTGCATCGATGATCTGTCTTTTACCAGTATTTTCAGAATCAGATTCTGAATCAGGGTTCGGCTCCTTGCCTTTGATCTCGAACACCAATGATTGTTTTGAGTGACATTCATCGGTGATGTGCCAGGGGCTTTTGTGGAAATAGCACCATTTTTTGGTGTCCTTATTTGTCTTCCCGTGACCCTTCTTTTCCTGTGGCTTGGATTGGTTTTCGGGAGACTGTTTGTTAGGGTTGTCTTTCCCATACTTTGGTTGTTGTGGATTTGTAGACCCAAACTCCCATTTTTTTTGGTGCTTAAATTTATGCTTGATTTTAACAACATATCGATAGGCAGCACCGAGTGATGAGATGTCCAGGAAATCCATTTCAGTTTGAATGTATCTGTGTAGAGCCCCACGGTATTTCAGAACCAAATGTCGTTCAGAGTCTTTGATACCCAGCTTGGTGCGCAAGGTATGGAAGCTATTGGTGAACTCCATAACTGATTGGCCCCTCTCTTGCCACAGTGTTTTCCATCTCATATACTGGTCCTCATAGTTTCCAACGGGGTAGTATTGTTCCTTTACCGCATCCATAAAAATATCCCAAGTGGGTTCGACTCCGTATATTCCAGACTCCTCTGTGGAACTCTGCTCCCAGTAAGTTTCCCACCAATGTTTGACATGGGGGAGAGCCTTAA
>ML785282.1:707833-743932 GCA_009831015.1 Picea engelmannii
GAGCTTGCTCAAGCAACAGACTGATAGGATCGTCTGCTCCATCATTTTTCTTTTCTTCCACCATTGAGGGTTTCTTGGGTGTGCGAGAGAGATTGTCCTCAAGAGAGACAAGCTCGAGACCCAACTTGTTATACTCGGACCTCATCCGGGACATGCACTGAAAAAAACGATCAAGAGCAGCTTGCTCTGATACCACTGATCCGTATTATTTTCGGCACGAAATGAGAGCAAAGATCTAATAAGGAAATGCACAGAGATATCGCGGATATTCAATAATATAACAGAAATGTATCATATATGAAACCATAAACACAGATATACAGTAATACACGATTTCTATTAATGAAAGAAATGTACAGAAACTATAAAAATACAGAGTGAAAGACTCACTAGAATGGTGACAACTTATCTCTGAGAAGAGATGTGATGACTACTCGCATTCGTAAGAAGATGATTACAATGAGGCTCTGAAGGACCTTTTTAAAATAAATGGGAATTCCAAAAGTCCTAAACATCCAAAAACCTAACCCTAGGAGATGAAGCGCCAAAAGTCATGTGGGCCCCGTTTGGGTAAGTGAGTACATCAACTTCCCAGGGTCGTAACTTTTGCATACGATCTCCATTTTAGGCGTGTGATAGCTCGTTGGAAAGGTATCATCGAGGAGATTCATTTTGGGGGATAAATAATTCCTTTGGATATCATTGATAACCTCTATATCGAAAAACCTTCATTTGGGCCCTCAAAATGGCCCCGGAAGTTAAAACCTGCTAAAAATAGTAAATTGCCAAAATTGCCAGAAAGCCGTTTTGAGCCATTTGGAAAAGGTGGGTGGTCACCTATATCTACCTAGATCACTCTAGAATCATATGAATAGCAAACTGTAAGCTTTCTATATTCAGGCCTTCAGAATTTGAGTTAGGCCAATTCGTGGGAAAAGACTTTCTAAAAGGGGGTTTGTAAGGCCCTTTGCTTGAAGAAGCTTCTTCGGTTGATCTTCTCAAATATATAACCTAATTAGACAACTTATAAATGACCTTCTGTACACTTTCTAGATCTGAAACATCTGATTGAGTTTTGTTTTTGGGAGGTCTAGGAAGAATTTTGATTTTCTTCTTGGAGGATGAAGTAGTCTCTGCCTCGTTACAGAAATTGTCTTTTAGGCTGAGAATATATTTCTCGATTTGACTTTCCTCTTCGAAGGCTTATAATAATGTGGCTTTCTTAGACCTTTTTACCCAAATTTCTATGTTTTGGTGGAGGGCCTTCGTATAGTATGCACCGATAAGATTTTCAGCAGGCATTGAGTCCATGGGGATTCGATTCTTCAATGTTAGGAACCTTTGATTAAAGTATTTTATCTTTTCTTTGGGTTTCATATTTAAACTAGAGAGTTCCATGGCTAGAACTTTAGGATATTTTTCGTATCCAAATTTCTCAAGGAAACGGTATTCGAATCTATCCCAAGACACAATGGTGTGGGGTTGTTGGGTAAAGTACCAAGTAGAGGCATTTCCTTCAAAGGTGTATGGAAAAAGTCTACATAATACATCTTCGTATTCAACATTACAGATCCTAATGGCTAGCATGAATTTTTTAATATGATTCTTAGCAATCTGCTTGGAATCTGGGTCAAATTTAGGGAGCCATTTCTCCGGATGTTTAGTAAAAGGATGTTGGGGCCTAGGTATGGCCATTGCATCTTGATCGAGCCAAGGCCTGGCGGGATTGTTCGGATTGGCCATAGGTGTGGGTTATGTCGAAGGCTTAGATGAATAACTACCTTCGTCTGATGATTCTTCTCCAGAAGAAGAAGGAGTGAAGGGGGTGGTGATGGTGGAATACCAGATCCTCCTGTTGCAAGAGTGAGGATGTGATATGGATCTGTAGGGTTTAGGGTAAGATCAGTACCTTTAAGTTTCTCCCTGATATCAGAGAAGTCTAATGGTTGATTCAAAAGCCGAGCTAGTTGTTTGATACAGGCCAAAGCACTGTGCGTCCTTAGGAGGGATTGACGAACAATTTCTTGTACGTCGGCCCCTAGGGGGGTTGGAGTTACTGGTTCAACGGTAATCCATGGATTTTCATTTGATGTGGTTGTTGTTTGAGGGACAATGTTTTCGTCAGAGTGACTTCTTGTTAATATAGGTGAGCGGGTAGGTGGGGGAGGACTCTTGCAACCTCCACGTGCCATCAATAGTATTCTGGCCCTCCTTCTAGTACCATTTGTTGATGGGCGAAATTGACCACTCGTCAACTTGAAGAGTGAATATGATCCAAGGTTGTCTAATTAACCCAAGTCGTTTGGATTGACTCACTCTGACGGGTTTAATGGCTCCATTAGCCAATCTAAAGTCCTAAAGGAAACAAAATAACTCACTAATTACTAATTACTGAAATATATACGTACATCTAAATATATATACAGTTTATTTAAATAATATTAATATGATAATTCTGTGTATCTAATTCATATATACAATATGTACAAATTACGAGTTTTAATATGAACTCATAAAAAAATCGAATGTAAAATGGTTCTTTTAATGACAGTAATAAAGAAAGAAAAACTAATACTTGTTTTTTGTTTGTTTTTTAATCTATATGCATTCGTAAGATCAAATATTAAAACTACAATTTAAATAGAAAAATATAGATAGTAAAAATTATACTATATATAAGAACTTCTATAATAAGCAAGCAAATGAAATAAAAGAACAGACTAACCTATTAATCACTTGAGGAGTATGCATCCAACTATTCGTGTAAATCGTACATCAGTCCATCCATGAGATAAATATGCTATGCATCTTCACACTGTTTGGTACAAACGTTAAATTGTTCAATGATTGGTGTATTTAATTGATAAAACAACATGCCGCAAAATAATTACAGTGGTATAATAGACTGCAAGTAATAACATATAAGATTAATCCTACATTAAAGCTTGCATTTAATCAATCAACATGTTTAAGGTAAACCTCATAATATGAATTGAAAGATCATTCACTTTTTTGATAAACCTGAAGCATAGAATCATGAACTATGAAGGAAAAACTATCTTGACAACAAAACAATCTGCGAAGACGAAAGCTATCTGTAGTCATTCAATTACCAAGATAAACAAATTATAGATCACAACAACATTCACAGATAACTAAAGCATAAAGTAAATATTTGTTATGTCTAAATTTGAGTATAAGTTGTTCACAATAAGCCCCAGGATGAGATGTCTCTGAATACAAAATGATGGGTTTATAAAGGCCTCAGAAAATATAATTGTTTCCCTTTCTGAGATCAAATATTTATTACAAAAATAAAAGGGGGATGCAACCACCCAGATTCTACTAAATCCTCCAAACCTAACAATAGTTCATTTATGTTCATACAAAATGCATCAAAGATATGACTGGAAGATCTTAAGGATGCCTCAGATCAAATTTGTAATCATGGATTCCTGAATATCCTGAAAGAAAAAAAAGAAAATAGAAAGATTTAGATGCATTTCTAACCATTAATTCACAGAATTCGAATTAACATAACTAGCTACAGAATCTTGTGATTTTGTAGCTAGTTATTAGTAAATGAAATCCAATTTATTAAAAGAACAAAGCAATCTAATTTGAACAAATAGTCATATTTTAAGATAAATAATCATACCTCCAACTATGAGATCAAATCGTATCAGATAACCTTGTAATTCACAATGGCTGTTGCAACCTCAACATTTTTAAATACTACATTTCCTGTTGTTTTTATACGTTTTTCTTTCCCTTGAATAACAGACTCGAGCCTATGGTTTTATCTTGTTAAGACATCAATATGATCCTTTAAATCCTTAACCCGTGACTGTATGATAGGGATATCAATATAATATCTATCAATCCATGATAGACAGACTTCACACTTTGACTGTGCAGTGGTTGCATGGGAACAAACATGGTAGAGAACCGGAGCACCTTCCATACTGACAGTGGATTCATTAACCAATTTAACACCCTGAAACTCTGGATTATTTTTCAAATAGGGAGGTAAATTGTCAACAAAGTTATAGGGTCGATCAAGGTGTGGCTTGAATGACTAAAGGTCTTCTGCAGCGGGGAACCTATGAATTTTAGAGTCCAAAATTTCGTGGACTTCGATCATACTGATTGAACTCAAATGAGAGTTCGACTTGTTACGAAGTCTCCTTGAAATTAGCCTCCCGACTCTCTTGTTCATAAAATTTATATCAATATTTCTCTTAGATGTCTTCCCTGTAGGTTTCTTTAAATTCTTAACATAGTCATTAGGATGTATAATCTGTTGACAAGTCTGTTCAATAACCTTTGGATCGATGAAGGGTTTGTTGTAAGGGGGTGAGACACAAGTCTGGGGAGGTGAGAGAGGCATTGTAGGGTAGGAAAGGGTCTCTTCAACCACGAGTTTATCTACCTCCTCCATATCAGGGTTACCATAGTCGTTTCGGGTTATGAATGAATCCCAGCTGTCATTCTCTAACTCTAATTGATGCATGAGCAAGATTTTAATTAGGCCGTGATGGAAAAGGCTAGAGTGTGACCACTGTTTTTGGTATCTTTTGCCCATTTTATAAATACTCCTCAGTAAGTAATATGGCATGTTCAAAGGAAAGCCCATAAAAATCATAAGAAGATGCAAATGGTACAAAAACACAAGACCAAAACGTCCCTCACAGGTAACAAATTGTTTTACCACAGTAATAAAATCGTGCCACCGAGCTTTTAGGAAGGAAATGGGCATACCTTTGTCACACCCTTTTATTTTCCGAGATGTAAACAACAGGCTCCAAGGAACTTCTTCCACTTTTGTATTTTTAAACCACCTTTGACTGCTTGCAGGTAATCCTGTATATTGACTCAAGAAATCCTCTGTAACCTCTAGTTGTACATCACCCACTTTCTCCCTACACCCATCAAAGGAGAAAGCGAACTCCTGGGAAACTTGTAAATTGAAACCCTGAAATTTGCTAATGAAAACAAGCCAGCCAGTTCTCTCCAAATCTTCTCTGGCATCGTCATATAGGAGTAGAGTTTGAATGTCGTTTGGTTCAACTCTCACAACAGGAGCCATAATGGATGAAAGGGTAATGAATCAGACACAGGATACAGGGAGTTTTTGTGAGACAGTCCAGAGCCATAACCCGAGCCCATGAAATTCCAATAGTGAACAGTGTATGAACATAAACTCATAATGATTAGATGGGTGTTTAATTAAAGTGCATGTGGAGAGGGTTTGCAAAGCCCAAGGCCAGTCTTGGGAATGATGTTTGCCTGCAAATCGTAACGCCACCTTTGCATCTAGTACGAGTCTAGGACCAAAGCATTAAAATGAAAGTAAGTGCGCACATCATGGGTTTTATCACAAGGTTTGGGTAAGTCAAAAATCAATGGTTTAGCAAAAGAAATGTATAGCCAAGAATCAAACAAAACCATACCAAAATAAAATCGTGGGGATCCTTTGTTTATATAACCATCAATCTCTAAGCATGCTTGGTGTTAAAAGGATCAAAACAAAGAGAGTAACTCTTCATGGCAAGGAACCAAACTTCATAAATAAATTGTATGAACAATTTTCCATTGACGAATTTTTAAAACAGAAAGATAACACAGTCACAAATTTTCATGCTTTGTAATCATGCTTCCAGTCATGAACAAAGCAAGAAAAAAAAATAATGAGAAAAAGTGACAACTTACAACTGTCGTTTCAAAAATTGTGTCATGAAGAGTAATAAAAATAAATGACTCAAGTTAGGCAGCTATGTAGATCAATTAATTGATATAAAAAGTTAACAAACATTGTTGAGTTGCCAACACACCTATGTGAATAAAAGGAGGAAACAACGAACCATCTCTTGGATGAATTTCCCTACACAACAGAATTATGGGATTGGGCAGCAGACAATTTTCGTCAGTCTAATAGGATCAAAGGAAATATTTATGTAACTATAAACACTTAGAAGGAAAAATACAGTGACAACGAAGAGGTGATTCTTTGCTAGACCCTCACCCCCGACATGATCATTTGGGAAATTTGGAAGGAATGGAACCAATGCATATTCAAGAACCAAAGCTAGACAGTTGGAAAGATCAAGGAAACAATAATAACCATGACAAGGGAAACAATACAGAGCCACAACATCCGAACAGGAGGAGCGCAACTCATTGATCGGGATCTCAGAATTATAGAGGATTTCCAAGTGAAAGGAAGACACAACCCCAATCAGGTGAGACAGGTTCCACAACTAAGTTTAGGTGAGTGCAACTGGAAACCACCACCAGAGGGCTCCCTCAAGATAAACTTCAATGGGGCGTCGAAGGGTAACCCAGGACACACCAGTATGGGTGAGTAATCAGGGACAGTCAAGGAAGAATTATCTGATTGTACACAAGAAGTTTGGGGAACTCAACAAACAACGTTGCAAAATTTGGAGCACTGGAGACAGGCTTGGAGATACTACACAGGGAAGGAATGGAAAATGTAATAGTGGAAGGGGACTCCATTCTATTCATTAACATAGTAATTAAAATCCAAAACGACACCAAAGTGGGAAAAATATAGAGGCACTAGCACTTGGCATACTATCTGTAGAAGATTCAAGACCATTTGTAGACAGGGATCACAGTGGATTTGCACTGGGTCCGTAGGTCGACAAATGGACTCACGAATAGAATTTCTAATGAAGGGCTTGACAAGGAAGGAATATAATTGGATGCCACATGGATTAACATCCCAAGTGTCCAGTTTCAGACAGACTATACCCAACTAGTGACAAAGGACTGTGACGAGAGCCAAAGTACATACAACCACATCAAGGCTAGAGACACAGAATTAAATGAAGGGCATGTAGAATCTAGGTTGAATCCGTTAGGATACCTTTTAAACACGAGTTACAATGCAGATCATAGTCACACCAAAATAAGGGGTACAATACCAAGGTCCTGTCAGTAGAAGGAAGTACAAGGGTTGGTCGTGGGAGAATGGAAAGGGTAAACCGCAGCCAGCAAAGGATGAAGACCAAAGGGATATCCTGAGAGAAGGTACGGGTATACCTCATCCACTCCCAAGTCCCAAGGGAGGAAATGATTGGAGAACAACCGACAAGGAAAAATATTGGTGCTGGAACAACGACATAGCTCCCAATCGCACACACTCAGAAATAGAGATAAAGGACCGAAAGATACACCTTTACAGGAGACAAATGATTACCTGGAGAAGATAACTTTTGGGGAAAATCTATAAAAGAAGAAGCATCAGGGATAGCGACAGACGAACTAGCAACAATTCCAGACACCGGGAAGGGGAGAGTAGTAGCAGAGAAAGAAATAACGACAGAAGCCACATCTTTTAAGAAAAGATGGTAAGAATGGAGAACACCCAGAGTAAGAGGGGGGCCCAGGGGGAGGAACTCCCAATAAGCACCTGGAAGATCACTAGGATGGAACAGGCAGCCAGAGAGGCCAAAGGCACCTTCCTCAAGAAGGTAGATACTACAGTCATCGACAGTTGGGAGAGGGAAGTCAACACCAAGAACCAGGGAAAATCCTGGGCAGAACTCATCCAAGAAGAAGACAGGATAAGGGACCCAGGGGCCACACAGCCCAGGAAAACCCTCTACCACAAAATGGTGGAGGAAGCTTGGCATACAAAAATGCTAATATGAAAGATGAGAGAAGAAAATAACAAGACCAACAGGGTGGAAAACCAAGGCCTCAAGAATGAAATCAGAGGAATCCTGAGATGCCTCAGTGACTTGGAGGCCAGCGTAAGAGGCATAGCAGAGGAACAGAGGAACCAAGCTAAAACAATAGACCAACTAACTAGTCAATTCCAACTCTACCTTCACTATGTCCATCACATGGAAATCACTCCAGGAGAATGATGCGGAACACTATCCATCATCAAAACGATGCATACGGTGGATCAGAAAAAATAAAATGAGGTAAGGAAGGAAGGAGATGAAATCCACCCAATTTGCTTGGACTAGCGCAACATCAACTCAAGTTCTTTTTGTTTATCAATATAGGAACAAATCAAGTTATATGATCTCTCTTTTATGTATTTCTGAAGGTATAGTCTTTTTATTTTTCAAACGAACTTATGGAGACTGGGTCGGTTTCACCGAGTGGTAGCCCATCCATCCCTTCGCTAATGTAGATAGTGCAAGTTGGGGACCCCTGATCTAGTTTCCTTTTGGAATATTAGGGGACACTCCTTAGCCCTTTTTTGTACAATTTTTTACTCAGTAATATAGAATCTCAACTCACTTACAAAAATAAAATATGGCGTCTTCCAGTAAGCTTTTTCTTACCAACACCAACTACTTCCAATAGAAATCTCATATGAAGGATTTATTAAGAAGTAAAGGCTTGTCCTAGATTACCTTGGGAAAGGAAAAATAACCTATTGATGATGATAAAAACGTCAAATAGGATAATTGGAGAGACGAAGCACGTGGACTAATCAGAATGTCCATCTCTCATGATTTAAGGTTCCACCTTAAAGAAATTGATGACCCCGATGAAGCTTGGGAAATGATTGAATCTGCTTTTGGTAAACTCAATATTATTCGAGCACAATAGTTAGAAAATCAAGTACTGACTTTAAGTCCAAGTGATTTTTCTTGCATTGGAGACTATCTATCTAAGTTTAAAACACTTATAATTTTATTTGAAGAATGTGAGATAAATATGGGGGAAGAGTGTTGCATCTATATTATTCTTTCTAAGTTAGGTAGTGCATATTATGTGTTTGTATCTACCTTTTATGCCATGAGAGAGGATCTAGGGAAAACTTATAAAAAACCCACTCTTGAATCCTTTGTGTTGCTTTGATTAGAGAGGAATATAAGCTTATACAACTTGGAGTGATCAACACTGTAGGTACCTCCAACAAAGCCTTAGTCGCCCAACAGAAATATAAACCCAAGAATCCCAAGAAGAAACACCCTCACTACAACAAAAAGAAACATAAGGGTCCCAATCCCACTTAGAGAACTTCATATCTTAATGGTGAGAAAGGAGCAAAATATAAAAATAAGAAGACTGACAGACATTACAACTTTTGTGATAAACATGGTCATGATCAGTCCAAATGTTTCAAGAAGATGGCAGGTTTAGAAGCAACAATGAAGAAGCACAACATTAGTATTGATTCTACTTCTTCTTCTTCTTCTCATGGGCATGCACTTTCTTCTTCTAGTTTCTCCTTCAATACAACTTCTACTTCTTCATATGAGTGGCTTATTGATTATGCAACATCTTATCATATGGCTACGGATAAAGACATATTTTCTACTCTAAATGAATGTAACACCAAGAAAATATTTGTTGGTGATGATAGATCTCTTAGTGTTGTGGGATATAGAATAGTTCAAGTAGATAATGGTCATTTCAATGATGCATTATGTGTTCCAAGTCTTTCTTGCAACCTTCTATCAATATATCAAATCTCTCATTCAGGTGAAGGAAAAACTGTAGAGTTTTCACCTCACGAAGTTGTAATCAAGGAACTAAAAGATCCTAAGCATGTTCTTGCAACTGGAATTGTTGATGATATTACTAGGTTGGACAAGTTTGACAACTTTGGGTCATCATATTTTTCATCAGTTTTTGTTGCTCATAGCGATGACTTGAGAAAAATTTGGCATGATAGGTTTGGTCATTTAAACTATCACTCATTGCAGCAATTATGTAATCAATGGATGTTGACCGATATTCCTCATGTTTCATGCAGAGATGGTGTTTGAGCTGGTTGTGTTCTCAACAAACATCATCGGGATAGTTTTGACAAACATGCCTCTTGGCATGCCTCAGGCCCTTTGTAGCTTGTTCACAGTGATTTGTGTGGTCCACTTTCTACTCCTTTTTCTGGGTGCAAGTATTTCTTCACTTTCATTGATGAATTTTCCAGACATACTTGGGTTTACTTATTAAAACTTAAGAGAATTTTTTTTGACAATTTTTTGGCCTACAAGGCCCTTGTAGAAAAGCAATCTAGACATCAAATTAAAAAGTTAAGAACATATAATGGAGGAAAATATCTCAACAATAATTTTACAAGTTACTGCATTACACAGGGCATCCAAATGCAACACACTATTCCATATACACCACAACAAAATGGTTTTGCTGAGAGAAATAATCGCACATTAAAAGAAATGGCTAATTGTATGATCCAATCTAAGGGATTAAATCTAAAGTATTGAGAGGAATCCATCAACTATGAAAATTACATAGTAAATCGCACTCCCACAAAGGCTCTTAAATGTATAACACTAGAAGAATCTCAAACTAAAATTAAACCAGATGTAAGTCACTTTCATGTATTTGGAAGTATATCATGGGCTCACATTCTTGATGAGAAAAGGAAATCATTGCAGCCTAAAAGTGAGAAGTGTATATTTTTTGGTTATTATTAAGACATCAAAGGTTATAGAATTATTTAACCACATTGTAATGAAATTATTATTAAAAGAGATGTTAAAATTGATGAAAATCTCTTGGCCTGTGAGCCTAATTCAGTAGTTGTGCCTTCTTTGGCCTGTGAGACATCTTCGACATTTGTGCCTTCTTTTGTTCATATTCTGGTTTCTTCTTTAGATGATGACAATGAGGATGAAAATCCACCTCCACCTACTCACCTTCCTCCAGATTAGTCCTTTGAACCTGAACCAACACCAACTCCTATGATTCCTAAATGGGTTTGTTCAAAATGAGAAGAAGCTAGTGATCTTGTCGTTGATCCTTCAAATCAGCATCGGACACGTTCACAATTCTAGCGAGCCTCTTTTATTTTGGCTCAAGTTTCATAGGCTCATGATCCAGAGACATTTGCAGAAGCTTCAGGTCATCCAGCTTAGGATACAATAATGAATGCAGAGTATCGTTCTTTAATGGAAAACAATACTTGGGATATTGTACCTCTTCCAAAAGGAAGGAAACTGGTCATATGTAAACGGGTCTACAAAACTAAGTATGCATCATATGGAAGTGTTGAAAGACACAAGGCTCGGTTAGTTACCAAAGGATTTTGCTAAGTTGAAGGAATTGACTATAATGAAACCTTTTCCCCTATAGCCAAAATAAATTCTATCCGCCTTGTTCTTTCCCTTGTTGCGTCACATAAATGGGAGGTCCATTAGATGGATGTTAAATCTGCCTTCTTTCACGGAGATTTGCAAGAAGAAATCTACATGGAAAAACCTCATTGCTATGTCTAGGATGAGCCTAGCCTTGTTTTTCTCCATAAGAATATCTTTATGGTCTTAAGCAAGCTCCCCGAGCTCGGTATGCCAAAATTGACAACTTTTGTATTGACACTGGATTTACTAGATTCCATTATGATCCTAATGTTTATACCAAGAAACTAGGAATCCATATCATCATCCTTGTCCTTTATGTTGATGACCTTATCCTTACTGGTAGTGACTCAAAACTTTTAAACCATGTGAAAACCAACCTTAAGAAGAAATTTGAAATGACAGACTTAGGATTTTTTCATTGTTTCCTTAGCCTCCAAGTTTTGCAAACCAATGAAGGAATTTTTCTTTCCCAGTCTAAGTATGCTTGTGACCTTCTTCGTTGTTTTCACATAGACGATTGTAAACCAACTCCTTCTCCCTTTTGGTCTGTAGTCAAGATTACTTCCAATTGTACTTCTCTTGAATTTGATGCCACCCTGTACTGTCAGTTAGTTGGTAGCCTCTTATACTTGACCCATACCCATCATGATATTTCCTTTATTGTTGGTATTGTTGCCCGGTATTTGCAAACACCCCATGAAATCCATTAGAAATAAGCTAAAAGAATACTTCACTCTATTTGTGGTATAGTTCAGTTTGGGATACATTACAGTTCAGGGGGGACTCCTTTATTGGTTGGTTTCACTGATTCGGATTGGGTTGGCGACCCTGTTACACATTATTTTGGTCACTCTGGTGATGTATCTACAGTTATGTGTTCAAGATCTCATAAGGACCTTTTTCCTGAGAAAAGTGACTATTGTCTTCTTCTACAAAACATATTTTTAAGATGAGTTCGTTGGCTGCATGTATTGTAGGGTCCAAAAACCCTGATTCTCGCAGGCTACTCTATACTTGGATTGAGAAGTGTTCGCAGTTTGCTCTATAAGTAGGGTGCGAACCTGCTTCAAAACTTAAAAGGGAGAAGAGGTTACGAAGGTTCTAGAAGAGGATCTTCTAGAAAATGAGTTGGCATTCACATGGTTGGCATCCTACTGACTTCTCAGACTTAGTGGGATCATCCTCATCCCCTTAACCATCTCTCCTTCTCCTATATAATGAAAGGTTTCTCAAGGAAGAGGTTAAGCAAGATTGAATAAAGAATTGATGAAAGAATAGGTTCATAATTTTGTGAGGAGTCCTATTTGAATTGATTCTTGAGGCCTCCATTTGTCCATCAAGCCATAGTGGATCTTCTTCATGAAAGCGTGGAGCAAGTGTGTGTGTTGGAACGAATGACCATCGAAAGGAAGCTTGCGACATCAAGGCAATATAGTTGTATCTTCTACTTTCATTTAATATAATACAGTGGCATGTCTCTTTCCCATAAAATCACTCTTATTTTATTACATGATTCCTTGATCACATGTTTAGGTCTTCATTGAATGTATTATTTTTGCTTTCACCTTAGTCGATTTGTGTCGTTGTAGATCTGATATTACAAGGCTATCAAAGCGAAGCAGGGACAACAAAGACATAAGGAAGAGATATCTAAAGGTATGTCACTTATTCCTTCTTCAATGAGAAATTCAATGATTGTAACTTAGGGAAAGTGTCATGTCATGTCCTGTTTTGTTCTAGATCTAGGTGGATCTAGGGAGATCTGTTACTGTCTGCATATACCGATTTATCCTATAACAGACCCTGATGATCAGAAGTCTACTGCAGATTATGTTTTCAGACTTGGTTTAGGACCTATCACTTGGGCCTATAAGAAACAACAAGGTATTGCACTTTCTTCAGCAGAAGAAGAGTACTGAGCAGCAGTAAATGCAAGTCAGGAAGCCTTGTGGCTTCGACAGATCCTTTCAGAGTTTGTATTCCAGCAACATCATCTGAACATCCTTTTGTGCAACAATCATAGTGCCATCAATCTCGTCAAATACCCAATTCAACATCATCACAACAAACACATCGAGATACACATGCACTTTATCATAAAGCTCATTCATGATCAATTTATTGAAGTGCTCTTTTTCCCTACAGAAGATCAAGTTGCAGACATTTTCACAAAGTCTCTTACAGAAGTGAATTTTTCCAAACTTCAATCTATGTTAGGAGTTCAGGAAGTTTTCATCAAGGGGGGATAGGCTCTAATGCCTCCTTCCTTTTCCTATTGTGTCAATATTTTAAATCCTTCAACACTATCCCAATTTTTCTTAACAGGGGATGTTAGGATATTTAGACACTTAGGAATTAGTTAATATCTAATTGGTCTAATGTGTCATTAGGTAAAAGTGTGTTTTTTAGTGTGTTTATTTCATATGCATTAGTATGCATTTGTAGTTAGGAAATCCGACGGTCACGATATGTTCCCGACATATAATGATCTAACGATTCATATTCTCCTCGATCTTAACGACCATTGGTCCATGGATTAACACCTGATTGGTCCATGATCTCTATTTAAAGAGCATGGAGGGTCATTTTCCGATGATTGATTGTGAGAAACTCTTTTGTAAAATATCTCTGTAATATTTTTTTTTTGCATTAATAAATTGTTCCAAGTGTTCATGTTGGTTGGGGCCGTGGATGTTTCCCCGTAGGGGTTTTACCATGTCAAAACATCGGTGTGTTGATCTTTGATCTAGTTGTGTGAGTGGTTACTGAAGGTGTTCGTCCTCTATTGAAATACCTGTGTTGTTGAACAAATACCATAATTAATTAATACATCAATGTTCTGTTAGAGTATGTAGGCCATCAACTCACAACGACCACATTTAAGTAAAAAGTAATTGATATATTCCCATCAATCCATTAATTTTAAAAGATGAAAAATAAGGCCATCCACTTATATCAATCATTTTTTACTTAAATATACTTGTTTCTAGTATTATATACATTAACACCATCTTATTTAAAAATACTTCATAAAAAATATTTATATATTCCAACACAATTCCTCTCCTTCTAAATTCATATTAATAATCAGAACCATTTATGGATTACATTTAGTTTCCATAAAAACTACTTTCATGCATAAAAATCACTTTCCACATGAAATATCTCTTTCCATAAACCATTTTCCCACATTGAAGATCAATTTGAAGTGGTGGAAATGGCAGTGCATGACTAAGAAAGGTGACAACTTTCATGACATGTCTTTAAAAGCCTTATTTCAATGCGGTCATGGTTTGTAGAGTTCTTCTCCACGTGATTTATGCCACATATATCTATAGAAGCATCCATTTCGTCCATAATTATGTTGATAGGTATTCTCTATTAAAATTGGAAATTGGTGGTTTAATCAATCTTTTAATTATAAATTTCAATTTTATTGTCACGAAGTATACTTATATAAATAAAACCAAGATTACTTAACTTTTAACTTTTACATATTAATTAACTTTTTACATTTTGAAAACATTTAACAAGTATGGTTAGTGGAATGTGAACATGACATCTATTGATGCCACGTTTCAATTTCAATTTCAAGGTAAGGTTAAAGCATGCATTGATAGTGGTTGGTTTTTAATTGTGTTGGACACAATTCCCTTCCTGTGAATTAAAGCATGGGCTACCAAGTGGAGGTGGAAGTGGAAGCGATGTTTAGGTGGAGAGTTGTGCATTTTTAACTATGTTGCACACATCTCCCTTTCTTGTCCCTGTTGTTCGTTTCATTTGGTTACATTGGTCTGTGTTTTTAAATTTTTCATACACCTTTTAAATCTTAAATCAACTTGTCCCTGTTGTTCTTTTCATTTGGTTACATTGTTCTGTGTTTTTTAATTTTTCATACACCTTTTAAATCTTAAATCAACTTGTGTCATTTTAGTGTCTTTAAATCAACCTGTGTTAAATCAAACATTTTCGTTGTCTTTATGATTTCAATATAGCTATATTGTATAATTATTATGCTAGGAATTGGATTTATTTCTTCTTAGTGTCTTTAAATCAACCTGTATTAAATCAAACATTTTCGTTGTCTTTGTGATTACAATATAACTATATTGTATAATGATAATGCTAGGAATTGGATTTTTGTACATGTACAATAAATTCAATTTATAGATCATCACTAGATCAACCATTCCACAATGAGAAATATACCATCACTCAAGCAACTATCCCGCTCTCAAAAATATACCATTGTTGCTCATGAAATACTACAAGCTTTGGACTACCAACATATATATCTTCTCCATTTTTCTTAATAACCGTCTCAAAGGGATGGCCTCCGTTTATCATTACAATGTTGGAAGACTCATAAGCACTCAAAATCAACCATGTGACCCATGCTCAACACATACGGAAGATCCATCCACCCGATTTTTATTTCTTTTTATTTATTATTATTATTTTTTTAATTTTTTGTTCTAATTAAAATTATCATTTAAATCATAAACCAGCATTTTTCAAAAATTAACTCCATGCTACTTATATGTTTTGGCCAAATTGTTGGTGGTGTGCCTTCATACTCAGATATATTTTAGAGTAACAGGATTTGGTTGGTTTCCTTTACCAAAATTAAAGTGATCGATCAATGTATGTGCATATAAGGCAAGAACCCGTCTAGGTTTTGAGTTTTTTCTCAGGATTTAGTGCTAATTCAAAGGCGTCCGCTCGGTTTTGAGTTTTTCTCAGAATTTAGTGCTACTTCAAATGATTAGACTCAATATTTTGATATGTACTTGCAAAAAACTACATAGTATTTGTATTTTTATGTGTACCCACAAGACCCCAATAAAATTTATCTGGGTTAGGGTTATTAAGATTATTTACAATTGAATTTATTAGAGTTAGGATGATTAGGGTTAGTAAATTTAAAGTATATATTTTTTTAATTTTTGTATATCCTATTTGGTTTTGTGTTATATCATGACTAGCACTGTGTTTTCTGATCGTAAATTCATTTATAATAAGACTAGAATTAATCATAAAAAAAAATATTTTGAAGCCTTCACTGGTAAAAGTGTTTATTGCAATGTGCTCATATAAATATTTTTTTAATAAATTACTTCACACAAAGCAGCGGCCCAGAAAATTCAATCATTTTCTTCAACACCTTACAAAACATTCACATGGATTAGTAGCCATCCAAAGGCATTAGTTTTACTGTAGTATAAAGTGGTCTGATCTTAGATAGAAAACCAACTTAATTTTCCTCACTCTGCCAATTCACCACCCTAAAGATCTATTCAAACAACTGTACATAAGCCCTGTACATTACCTATTCCAAGAAATAATTCTTCCCTCTCAAAGGCCTCTTTGAACACACTTAATAATGAAGCAATATCATACGTATATGAGAAACTTCAGAGGAATATATATCTAACTCGTTGTATAGCTCTTCCACAACTAGCAATATAAAAGAGTAATGCCTCAAGGTATTGAACCAACAAAATGAGTTTCGTGATGGCAGGGGCATAGGATTGCTCGAATATGCTTCCTCTACAGATATAATTGTTGGCTAATAGCTATGAAACACGTTGGAAGAGGAGCACACGAATTTACGGAAAGCAAACAATTTATGTAGCAACGATATATTTTAATTTCTTCGGGATCCCTGAGAAGACTGTGAAGTGTGCATAAGGTGAGATGGAAAAAATAGAAGAACAAAAATATCTCATATCATACTATGAGAGAGTATCGAACATAACAACTAAGAGTAACATTTTAGAATCATAAATGAAAATATTTCAATTTATTAAATATGAAATATTTCAGTTTATTAAATGTTGTGAGGTTTGGGTTTTAGTATTTTCAAGGAAATATGAACAAAATTGAAAAACAATAGAAGCTAATTGTAATAATAGCCTTGAAATTAGGTCCAATACTTTTATCCTACTTCAATAAAAGTTAGAATTCTTCCAATTGGGAGTATAAAGTTGGAACTCATCATGATTTACTATCAATGTTCTTCTAATAAGTATAAGTTATTAAATGATTTTCTATCAATGTCCTTAGAACAAGTATAAATCAAGTATATTTACCATCAATATCCTTAGAACAAGTATAATTCATCATCTACAAATTTCAAGATGATTTGCTATCAATGTGATGAACATAGCCTCATTGTTGCAAGAACATAGCCTTGTCATCGTAATGTGATGAACATTGCTTCATCGTCACAATGTAATGAAAATATCCTATTGTCATAATGTGACAAACAATGTCCTCTCATCGCATTGTGATGAATATAACCCCGTCGTTGTAATAAATGTCCTATTTTCACAATGTGATGAACATATGAAATTTGTGTTTATCACATATATACACGACATACGATGAACATACGACATTTATGTTCATCGCATAACCACTTTTTACTTAAATCTCTTATTGTCGCAATGTGATGAACAACCCCATTGTCGCAATATCCTCCTCATCGTCAATATGTGGCAAACAATATCCTATCATCACAATGTGACACAAATATCCAATCGTCATAATGTGATGCAAACATCTTGTCGTCTCAATGTGATACACATAACCATATTGTCACAATGTGACGAACATAGCCTTATACAATGAAGATACAATGTGACGAACATAACTATATTGTCGCAATATGACAAACATAACCATATTGTCACAATGTGACAAACATAGCCTTATATGATGAACATAGAATGTGACGAACATAACCATATTTTCGTAATGTGATGAACATAACTAGTGTTGACCTTGGTTGACCATGACCATGATTCACTGTGGTTGACCATGGCTGAAAATGGTTAACCATGTTTGACAGTTGTTGTCTATAGATGACCATGGTTGGCCATAACCATACTATCGCAATGTGACGAACATAACCATATTGTTGCAATCTGACAAACATAACCATATTGTCGCAATGTGTCGAACATAGCCTCGTCATCACAATGTGATGAACATAACCATATTGTCACAATGTGATGAACATAGCCTCATCATGGCAATGTGATGAACATATCCTCGTCATCTAAATGTGACGCAAATATCCTATCGTCATAATGTGACAAACAATGTCATGTTGTTGCAATGTGATGAACATAGCCCATTCATCTCAATGTGATGAATATACGACATTTATGTTCATCACATAGCCATATGACATATGATGAACATATGACATTTGTGTTCATCACATATCCACTTTTTACTTAAATGTATTGTAATCACAATGTGATGAACATAGCCCAGTCATCACAATATCCCCATCGTCGTCAATATGTGACAAACAATATCTTGTCGCCACAATTTTATGAACATAGCCGCATCGTAGCAATGTGAAACAAATATTTGCATGACCAAATGTGACGCAAATATCCCATCGTCGCAATGTGATGAACTTAGACCCTCCATCCTAATGTGAAGAAAATATGAAAGCAATGTAACACAAATATCATATCGTCATCGCAATGTGACACAAATATCATGTCATCAAAATGCAACAAACAATGTCCTTTTGTCACAATGTGACAAACATAGCTCTGTCATCTCAATGTGATGATCATACAACATTTATGTTCATCACATAGCCATATGACATATCATGAACATACAAAATTTATGTTCATTACATATCCACTTTTTACTTAAATGTCATGTCATCACAATGTGATGAACATAGCTCCATCATCGAAATATCCCCATCGTTGTCAATATGTGACAAACAATATCTTGTCCTTGCAATTTGATGAACATAGTCCCATCATATAAATGTGAAACAAATATTTGCATCACATAATGTGACACAAATGTCATGTCGTTGCAATGTGACGAGATTAGCCCCTCCGTCCCAATGTGATGAAAATAACCATATTGTCGTAATGTGATGAACATAGATTTGTCATCACAATGTCATGAACATATCTTCTTTGTCGCAATGTGGTGAACATAGCCTTGTCGTCACAATGTCATGAACATATCCTCATCATCTCAATGTGACACAAATATCCTATCATCATAATGTGACAAGCAATTCCAAATTTAGCTATCTGAATGTCATTCATCGTCTTGGTCAACCATAGTCATGGCCAGCCATGACCACCTATGGACAACAATTGTCAAACATGGTTAACCACTTTCAACCATGCTCAACCACATTCAATCATGGTCATGGTAAACCAAGGTCTACCATAGTTTTCCTTTCAATGTGACGAACATTGCAGTGTAATCACAATGTGATGAGTATAAAGTATTTAATACTTTATTATTAATAATCAACTAATAACTAATAATTAAATTGTTATTAATATATTTAATACTTAAAAACATTAATATATTTATTTAATATATTTAATACTACTCGAACACATTATTGTATTTTTTATTTTATATATTCATTTATATATGATTAATATATTATTTAAATAATACATTTGTATTATAATGTATTTATCTTATAATGTTTTATAAATATATTTTTGCATTATTCATGTATTTCTAATACTTTATTATTTTAATATATTATTGTGATTTTCTTAAACTTTAAAACTTTATTAATATACATATGTTTTATAGATTCATGTATGGTTAATACTTTAATTTTTTATTATATTTTTTTAGATACTTTATTAATAATATTTTATTATACTTTATAGATGTATTTCTTAATAATACTTTAATATTTTGGCTTCTTTAAAGGGTTGAGCATTTGGACATGTGAAATGAGGTGAGTCACTTTTTACTTTGATTCAATTTTAATTTTACGTAAAGAGATTTTAATATATTTTATTTATTTATTTATTTTAAGTTTCAGAAGTAAAAGTTGATTTAAATACATCTTTTTTCTCTTCTTTTCAATATGAGCACTCCACCACCTATTCCAAAAACTCAGCCTAACAAGGGGAGGCCCCCCAAAATCACCCTAGAGATCCTTTACAATTATATGGAATCAATATATAAAACAAAAGAGAAGAGAGAGATGCCAAAATCCAAATAGGGTCAGGAATATTTATAAATATAGTATACTTAGTAAATCTTCGATCTTGAAAGGGTCACGAATATTTATAAATGAAGACCTCATTCCCGAATACCAAAGGAAGGAAGTTCAAAAGGTAAAAGAAGCCAGGAAAGAAGGAAAATGGGCAATAATTAGAAATCGAAAAGCTATTGCTAGGGGTAGAGACCAGAAGGATAATAATAAATAGGAATTTGGGACACTTGGGATCCTTTTTTGGAATTGTCGTGGCTTTCCATGGCGCAAAGGTCCTATGATAAGTTGGATCCCGAGTGATATTGATATTATATGTCTAGCTAAAACTTGGGAGCATGAGGAGTCTAAGGTCCCTAACATGGAAGGATTTGTCTTGTGGTTGGCATGGAACAAAAAATCCCACTATAGAGGGATAGGAGGCATAGCTTGTTATATTAGAAAAAGCACTTCTCCTCACATTCAACTTCATAAGATTGACCCTCTTAATCAATACATTTGGATAGAAATTTCAGACACCAATGCTAAGAAGATGCATATAGCGATTTGTTATTTTGCACCTATTAATTCTACTTTTTATAAGAAAAATAATCTAGATAAAAATTGTCCCTATAATAATTTAAAACAGGATATCTATAATTTGAAAAATGAAGGTAGTATCCTCCTACAAGGAGACTTTAATGCTAGGAATGCAACTAAACAAGCTACTCTTTTAAGTGATGACTCCAACCATAATCCTTTATGGCTAGATGAGGACCTTGTTTTATCTAATAGCTATAAAAGAAGCTCTGAAGACCTAATTGATAATTTGTTTGGTACTGAGTTGGTTAAGCTCTGCAGCTCTCAGGACCTAATAATTTGCAATGGAGTAATGAAGTGGCCAAACTCCAACCAAATGACATGTATTCATGGGCTAGGTAGTAGTGTTGTAGATTATGTGATATCTGATATCACGTTTCCAACCAAATAACAACTTTTGACCTTTTAAATGACCATGAACCTGACTCTGATCATAAACCTTTAACCCTAACTCTAAAATTTTCCATGCATAGGAGCACCATTGAAGATAATTCTGATAATCAAATGAATTCTTTGACAAAAGTAAAGTTAGCAGTTTCTTAAAGGATTTAAATAGTAAATTAAACCTCCTAACTTATAAGGACAACATTGAAGAACTCTATCATAATTTTACAACTACCCTTTCCACTTCTATTAACAAGTTCTCTTTCGAGGTGTCCCATAAAAAGAATAATAGAACAACCAACCCTTGGTATGATAAAGAATGTAAAATTTCTAGTAATGCCATTAGGGATGCTTCTAATGAGCCCTTAAAACTCAATAAGATCAATACGTACAAAGCCCTAATTAAAAGGAAAAAAATATACCATATCAATAAAACGCAAGAGCAACTTTCACAACTATACAAGTTGGATCCTAAGAAGTTCTGGAGCCAAATTCTAAAACACAATACTAAAGAAAATAATAAGATTCCCTTAACGAACTGTAATTCCTACCTTAAAAGTCTTTATGAGTTCCCTAATGCCATGGATACCATTCCTATTGTCCCTACATAGGAAGAATTTTTTTCTTTAGATGACATAGAGTTCAGGGTTAAGTGGCTTGCAAATGGGAAAGCTAAGGACATTAAAGGCTACCAAGCTGAAATTTTTAAAATTGGAGGGTCCATCCATATCCCTCACATACACAAGCTCTTCAATTTAGCAGTCAAGCAGGGATTCCCTAAACCTTGGACCCAAATCCTCATTGTTCCAAATTTTAAAAATGGGGATAAAAGCATTCCC
Organism: Picea engelmannii; assembly: GCA_009831015.1. Classification (NCBI taxonomy): domain Eukaryota; kingdom Viridiplantae; phylum Streptophyta; class Pinopsida; order Pinales; family Pinaceae; genus Picea; species Picea engelmannii. The sequence goes on from ML785282.1 coordinate 729,754, forward strand.
TCTAATTATAGGACCATTATGATTAGCCTAATTTTAGCCAAGCTTTATGGAATTATTTTGGAAAAGAAGATTAGCATTTGGCTAGAAAGTCACAGTAAAATACCTAAAGGCTAGGCCGGGTTTAGGAGATATCATTCAACTGTGGACCATCTTGTTACCTTTGGGATCATTGCAGAGGAGTTCCGCAATACTAAAACCAATATTTTTTGTTGTTTTGTTGACTTTATAAAAGCTTTTGACATGGTTCCTAGGAAAAACCTTTGGAATAAGTTGGAAGAGATAAAAGTGCCTCTCAAGTTGAGGGTTGCTGCAATAAGGATGCATGAGAACATTATTACTAAGTTTAAAAACACTGAGGGCTAGTCAAAAGAGATTAACTACAATATCAGAGTCAAACAAGGTTGTCCCTTGTCCCCTACCCTTTTTGGCATATACATTGATAAGTTAGAAGAATTCTTGGAAAAAGCAGGCTGTGTCAGCCCTACTCTCACTGGTATAGTCATCAATCTTCTTCTTTATGCCGACAATATCGTTCTTATGGCAAGGAGTCCCCGTGATCTTGAAAACCAACTAAGAATCCTCAAGGATTTTTGCTCCAATATGGGTATGACTGTTAATACCAATAAGACTAAGGTCATGATTATTAAATCCAATAAGATACATTATGATACCTTTGTATATGACAACAAGAAGTTGGAGGAAGTAACTTCATACAAATATCTTGGAATTGATATTCACCACAAACTCAATTGAAATTATAGCATTGAGAAAAGGATTATTAGGGGATGGAAAGCTTATTATGGGCTTGAAAACAATTGTAAATCGGTTGATGTTTGGAGTTGGGATAAGAAGAAAATCCTCTTTGAGACTCTTGTTACACCTGTTATTCTTTATGGATGTTAAGTATGGGGCTATAGTATCTATCGTGAATCTTGGAGAAAAATAGAGCAAATACAAAAGAATTTTATAACCTATAATCTCAAAATTACAGGAAATACACCCTATCCCATCCTCCTCGTAGAAACAAACCTCTCCCCCATTGAGAGCATGGCTATGACTAGATATGTAATGTATAAGAACAAGTTAAACAACATGGAAGACAAGAGGCTACCTAAAATTGCTTCAAAATCAAGTTCTAACCACCATCGACTCAAGTGAGGATGACATAAAGACGCCCGGTCTTGGCTAAACTATTGGGGAATCATCGAAGAAACCATTTTGCAGAATAAAGATACTATTAAAAAAAATGTCAAATCAAAATTTAAGGAAAAACTGTGGTGTGATAAAGAGTTAGAGGAAAAAAGAAAATTAAGGTATTATAAAGATGTAATCAACCCTAATCTAGAAGATAGAAATTATCTATTTGTTTTTCCAAGTGTAAAAAAAAAATAAGCATTGCTAAGATAAGAACAAATTCTCACGAGCTCCATAGTGAAACTAGGCATTGGTCAATTCCTAAAACGCCATGGGATGAAAGAGTGTGTCACCTTTGTAACACTAAGAAGGTTGAAGATGAAAAGCACTTTCTCTTAGATTGTCCAACCTATACCCATATTAGATCTCATTTTCAAAATATTGATCACACTACCAACCTTCCTAGCCTCTTAACTCAACAAAAATATGGTGATCTTCAAAAGCTTCTCTTAATGCTTTTCGAGCACATAAACAAAATTCTAAAAAATCACAAGTAATCACTTACCCTCTTAAGGTATGATAGACCAATTAGGTCTTAGTGGACGTTAATCATCATCATCATCATTATTGATACTTTATTTATGCATTGTATTAAGATATTAATTAATTAATACATTAATGTATTTATACATTAGTATTTTTTTCCAACCAAATAACAACTTTTGACCTTTTAAATGACCATGAGAAAATTCTCATAATCAAAGGAATTTGGGTTTTGACAAAAGTAAAGTTGACATTTTCTTAAAGGATTTAAATAGTAAATTAAATATCCTAAATTAAAAGGACAACATTGAAGAACTCTATCATAATTTTACAACTACCCTTTCCACTTCTATTAACAAGTTCTTTTTTGAGGTGTCCTATAAAAAGAATAATAGAATGACCAATGCTTAGTATGACAAAGAATGTAAAATTTCTAGGAAATCCATTAGGGATGCTTCTAATGAGTCCTTAAAATTTGATAAGATCAATATGTAGAAAGCCCTAATTAAAAGGGAAAAAAAGGCATTATATCAATAAAAGGAAAGAGAAACTTTCACAACTATATAAGATGGATCCTAAAAAGTTCTAGAGCAAAATTATAAACCGCAATACTAAAGAAAATAATAGGATTCCCTTAACGGACTGGAATTGCTACCTTAAAAGTCTTTATGAGTTCCCTAATGCCATGGACACCATTCCTATTGTCCCTAAAAAAGAAAAAAAAAAAATTCTTTAAATGACATAGAGTTCGGGGTTAAGTTGCTTGCAAATGGGAAAGATAAGGACATTGAAGGCTACCAAGTTGAAATTTTTAAAATCGGAGGGTCAATCCTTATCCCTCACATACACAAGCTCTTCAATTTTACAGTCAAGCAGGGCTTCCCTAAACCCTAGACACAAAGCCTCATTGTTCCTATTTTTAAAAATGAGGATAGAAACATTCCCTCTAATTATAGAACCATTATGATTAGCCTGATTTTAGACAAGCTTTATGGAATTATTTTGGAAAAGAAGATTAGCCTTTGGCTAGAAAGTCACGGTAAAAGAGCTAAAGGCTAGACTGGGTTTAGGAGATATCATTCAACTGTGGACCATCTTGTTACCTTTAGTATCATTGCAGAGGAGTTTCGCAATACTAAAACCAATCCTTTTTGTTGTTTTGTTGACATTAGAAAAGCTTTTGACATGGTTCATAGGAAAAACCTTTGGAATAAGTTGGAAGAGATAAAAGTGCCTCTCGAGTTGAGGGTTGCTGCAATAAGGATGTATGAGAAAATTGTTGCTAAGTTTAAAAACACCAAGGGCTCGTCAAAAGAGATTAACTACAATATCATAGTCAAACAAGGTTGTCCCTTGTCCACTACCCTTTTTGGCGTATATATTGACAAGTTAGAAGATTGTTTGGAAAAACAAGGTTGTGTTAGCCCTACTCTCACTGGTATAGTCATAAATCTTCTTCTTTATGCCGATGATATTGTTCTTATGGAAAGGAGTCCCCATGATCTTGAAAACCAACTAAGAATCCTCAAGGATTTTTTCTCCAATATGGGTATGACTGTTAATACTGATAAGACTAAGGTCATGATTATTAAATCCAATATGATCCCTTATGAGACCTTCATATATGACAACAACAACTTGGAGGAAGTGACTTCATACAAATATCTTGGAATTGCTATTCACCACAAACTCAATTGGAATTATAACATTGAGAAAAGGATTATTGGGGAATGGAAAGATTATTATGGGCTTGAAAACAATTGTAAATCAACTGATCTTTGCAGTTGGTATAAGAAGAAACTCCTCTTTAAGACTCTTGTTACACTAGTTATTCTTTATGGATGTGAAGTCTGGGATTGGTGTGTCTCTCATGGGTCCTAGAGAAAGATAGATAAAACATAAGATAATTTTATAACCTATAATCTCAAAATTAAAGGAAATACGCCCTATCTCATCCTCCTCTTAGAAACAAGCCTCTCCCCCATTGAGAGCATGGTTATGACTAGATACCTAATGTATAAGAACAAGTTAAACAACATGGAAGATAAGAGGCTTCCTAAAATTCCTTCAAAATGGAGTCATAACCACCATCGACTCAAGCGAGGATGGCATAAAGATCCCTTGTCTTGGATAAACTATTGGGGAATCATGGGAGACACCATTTTGCAAAATAAAAATACTATTAAAATCAAAATTTAAGGAGAAAATGCAGTGTCATAAAGAGAAAAAAAAACACATTGTTAAAATAAGAACAAATTCTCATGAGCTCCATAGTGAAATTGGGCGTTGGTCAATTCCTAAAATGCCATGGGATGAAAGAGTGTGTCACCTTTGTGACACTAAGAAGGTCCCATAGACCAATTCGTTCTTAGTGGAGGTAATCATCATCATCATCATCATCATTATTAATGTATTATTTTAGTAATGTTTTTATTTTGTTATTACTTTCTTCTTATTATTTTTTGTTTGTTAATTTGTGTGGAACCTATTGGCTACACGATTAACCTGTGGCTTGAGAAACCGCGACTCAGGGGCATCTAAGCCGTCAAAATCACCAGGGGATCGCACCCCGCCTGAGCCACACCAACCCTTAACATGGTTGGATTTTTTGTCCCCGCAGATTTCGAACGGTGACTTTAACAGCATGGAGTGGCTTAACAACACACTCCGTCACCAATTGTCCTACACCTCGTGGACTATTACTTTCTTATTATTACATGTAATACTTTATTATTATTATTATTAACTTTATTAATTACTATTTTATATTTGTTAAATTGATTTATAATTTCTAAATATATTTTCCCATTATTAATATATTATTTTAATAATGTTTTTATTTTTTTATTACTTATTTTATTTCTTCTATATTATTTTCTAATTTATAAATAATTGTTATTTTATATTTATTTTATTATTGATAATTAATAATTTAATTATTAATAATTAATAAATATTAATATATAATTTTAAATAATTAAATAATAATTTATTATTACTAATAATTTATTAATAAAATTTACTAATAATTTATTAATAATTATTATAGTGGGTAACAAACTAGTGAACAAAAAAATATTACTAATTTATTTATTAATATTATTAATAAATTATTTAATTAATAATTATATTAACTAAATTATTAATTATTTTATTTTAAATAATAATTAAGTAATTATTAAATAATACTTAATTATTACATTTAAAATGTATTGTATCCACGCATGTAGAGTTAACTAACAACAATCACTTTTATGTAAAAGATAGCTTATATAGGAGATTCATGGATTGATATCAAAACCATTAATTATAAAAGGTAATCTACCTATATCAATCACTTTTTACATAAAAGTAGTTATTACTGGTTATATTCATATATTATTACAACAATAATAATCAAAATCATCATCGGATTCAGCGCCAAACGCAGTTAACCTACTCCACTTAGAGCGAATCGAACCTGGCCTTTTTGGCATATCCCGTCGATGACGTTGTTTTGATATTATTTTCTTTGATGTTCTTTCTCCTTCATATGGAAATGGCGAACGTAGATACTTCTCTCAAAGCTAACCAACAACGTAATCCTTTGCGTTTAGGTGGTACAATGTGTGGTAGCAGGGCTGCGAGTATAAGCACGGTATCCAAGGGATCTGTTAAAGTTCGAGCTAACAAAAATTGTACAACCGGCTTAAGAAACCTAACGCACTGCCTAAAATGTTCTACCACGTACACAAACTTTCTAACTTTTATACCAGGATTGTCTTGTGCCAAAACCCGTCGACCGGAAGATACCACAGAGAGTTATCCGAGTTATGCATGGATTCAGGCAAAACTATACTCGAAATTAATAAGGCGATGGTATTGTTGAATTTCCCCGTGATTCTTCATCTCACCATTTTTTTTTCTCAAACACAACCCGTTCGTAATAAAAAAGGTGGCGGTGATGATGGTATTTATTGTTTAACTTTCTAATAGTTCTCCTCAAACACAACCCAATGCCAACATGATGTCTCTCGACCATCTCATAACACTCTGTTAACAATGTCGTTCTCACAATGTATGCTATTTGTGAGGATATACGTATATGTGTGTTATATAGAAATTCTCGTGTAATTTATTCTATTACAACAAGAAGAAAATGTAGAGAATGCTTTGCATTATCTAGTGAGAAGAGAAATTCCACGTCAGCAAATATAGTTTACTCCATGTGATCTCTCGCTATCACGTGTGATAATGATGCACTGCATGGAGGTGTCGTTATCACGTGTGATAATGATGCCCTGCTACGTGTTAGAAATTGTCGTCTAATCTATTGTTTTAGAACATGAAGAAAACGTGGAAAATGTTTGTCCTATCTAGTGGGAGGAGAAATTCCACGACACGAAATCTACTGGGAGCCTGCAGGAAAATTCCACGACACGAAAATCAAGTTTATCGCATTTGAAAGTCGGTTGCTGTAATATTCGTCATGGACTCTTGGCTTCGTTATCCCTTGCGATAATCACGCGCGGTATGGAGATTTCGTGATCACGACGTTGTCGTTGTCATGTGTGATAATGATGCCATGGATTGAGGTCTAGTCAACAATAAACTTTCCACGTTAAAATACATGTGCGTTGGTCACGTAAAGGAATTCAGAGAACGCTTTTCTTGAAAACGGAGTTCGTTGAATTACCTGAATTAGTGGTAATTTCTGCTTTCGAGTCATGCTCATTAGGTCAATTTAATCCACCTTCAGCCCACCCTCTGTCCTCTCTATAAATATAGATAACAGTCGTCCATATGCAATTGATATCATAGCATAGCGGAGAATAGAGTAGCCTACGTATCTCAGTTTGAATTCTCCACCTCTGTAAATTACTATATACACACAAGCTTCTCTGGATCTCTTCTGTGCACATATATACGAGGAATACGATACATAGAATATAAAGGGGATCAGCAGAATGGGTAACATGCTACCACGAGCACTCGTCCACCGTCATAGTCGACGGATAAAGATAATGAAAGCCGACGGAACGGTGATGAAGCTGCAGAGTCCTGTTTCTGTAAAGGAAATATTAATCGATTATCCAAATCATGGGATATTTGAGGCACCCGCCGGTCCTCGACTTGGGATTGGCAGTTTCACTCGACCTCTTCCGGAAAGGACAGGGCTTGTAGCTGGTTATCTCTATTATCTCATCCCTTTGCAACAGGATGAACTCGTCAATTACAACAACAATAACAACAAAGGGCCCTTTGCAAGAGCTGCTTCTGATCAAAACATCCAAAGCCCCAGTTCCAGGCTACAGCCACCGTCTTCTGCAGGTATAGGCAGAGATTCAATAAAACAAGAAGAAGCAAATGATCCTAGAAGCGACGTCAGGACTGTTTCTTCTTCCTACTCCACCGACGGATCCACCGTGCGTGTGAAGCTTCGACTTAGAAAAGAAGACCTCGCTTCATTTCTTTCCGCCAATAATGTGAACATCGCGATGGAAAATCTGGTGGTGCCTCCCTTAATTCAAGATGCCACTCGGCAGTCTCGATGGAAGCCAAGTCTGGAAACTATCGCTGAAACCCACAGCCTGCTTGAAGATTTATGAACATCTGGGAGAAGAGCCTCCACGTTAAGATAACCTGTAGCATAATTTTTTGAATATAGATATTGTTTGTAAAAATATTTCAATACGACGTCCCTGACCGTAACCCGAATGTAGTAGTTGGAGAATCCCTTTCTATCTCACTATCTATTTTTTCTTATGATCTTATTCAAAGATTAGTAATGGACAGAACTTTCACACACACATATATATATACGCAGTGTTCTGTTCTATATCACTCTGTGCACATATTGGTTATTCATTTGCTTCATTTCTTTTAATGTTTCTGCTCATAACTGGTAAAGGGTTAACTAAGCGTGGGTGTTGACAGAATCCGGAGCAACATGAGCTCTCATTCCTCCGGTCACGATAGCTCTCTCCCAGTAACGAAGAACTTCCATGGCCGCTGCCCTCCAGGTTCCACGTCTCTTTCTATATAAAGTTTAGCAACTATTTACTTTTCTGGCACCAAGATCCTTGTAGGCCGTGGAAACCCTCTTGGATTCACTCGTAAGCATGTACGAATCCACATGTTGATTCACATTCGGGAAATTCAAGGACGAGAACCTGGAACATGGAAGCTTCTTCATTTTCATATTACATATGAATTAACATTCTTGCATATATTACCTAAGAGTTACAATAACAATAATGTAAATGGTAACGGTATCACTGAAGGGAATGATATTTTTGTTGTAATTAGGAGTCATGGGATTCACTCAATGAATTTATGACATAGCACTTTCATTCATGAGATATTAAAGAATACCCCTAATTTCACTGCATATTAAAAAATATCTTCTATAATCCTTCTATTGAACCCCCAAATATATTTATTCAAATTAAAAACCCTATATTTTTACTAGATATCATAGGTATGGATTTTTTCATGGAATTTTAAATATCCCTTTTTATGTCTACCCTTAGTACTCCAATGGGACAATACTCTTATAACCCCACAAATCACAAGAATAACCCAAAAATAAGGAAACAAGCGCATTAGCATCACAACATAGGGATATGCCACTATAGTAAGATAACCTTGGGTTCAAGGGATTAATGTTATACTACTTTCACCCCTCTTTAATCTAACATGTGGTCATGCATTCATTGAGGAAGTGATTTATGTACATGGATATCTATTTGTAGACCTAGAAAGGTGAGCTACCTCAAGTCGTAACATTGTCCCTCAAATCTCTAATCTCTTATACATTTTAAGAAAAATATCTATATTTATCAAGCTTGTCTTTGAAATAATATATAGGCAAGTGATCTACTCGATAAATCATTCTTGTTTACATATTGTTTAGACTCAAAAGGAATTTTCATTAGGAGAGATGAAAGAGATTGTGATCCCAAGGCTCAATCTGACCTTGGAGAATTCTTGATGTCCTATAACTAGAAATTAATCCTTTCTTTCTTGTACTCTATCATTGTGTTATGTTTTCTTTTTTCTTTTTTCTTTTTAAGATTAAGTTTGGTCATAACACCAAGGAAATTATTTGCATATGAGGGTTAAGACCTATCTTTCCAAATAAGGAATTAATTGGTTAGATGAGCTCAATAAAATGAAAGTAATCATAATCCTCTTCTTGTGTGATGAGAAAAATAAAGTATACACAAATCTATGAGGTTGTGTGGAGAGATCATATATGTTGTGTGGTTATATTGGCTTCCTCGTCATTGTAAAAGCATATAAACCCTCATTCTCCCAACTAAAATCACCCACTCAAAAAGGGCCCCTGATAGTGAAGAATCGAGATTTACAAGAGAGCCCCTTGAATTTGTGGATACCTATTCCCTTAATTATGCGATTAGGATACGAGATATTATGAATGCGTGGAACTTACCGGCAACAAATTAAACCATACAAAATTAGATATAAATCCATACATAATACAGATAAAAAAGGGAGTTAGGACAATTGATACATAGAGAGGTATGTGACACAATGGATCTAGTTCTCAATCTCATTTGTGATATGAATTATTTAGGTGATCTTAGCAAGGGGTGAAGGTATGACCTCCCTGTCAATTTTTTCTTTTGAAAGAGACTTTCACCATTGTTGATTATGTGTTGAGTTCTTTCCCATCAATCCATTTCCCAGTACCTATAAAATCCCTTTCCCAACAACCCCTCACCTCCTCCTCCCCATAAATACCTATAAACCTTCTTCAATTAATAAATAGCTCCCCCCACACCCCCCTCCCCCCCCCAAACTTAATATGAAACAATTTATTGGATTGATTTTTTACAATATAAAAACCCCCCTTCGTGAATTAACATGATAGGATAGTGGCCAACAAGTGAAGCCCCTATGTTAGGAGCATAGTAATTTTGTTACAAGCATACTCATTTTTGTGCAAACATGTGTGCATTGCATGATTGCATTCAAATGAATACAATGCATCGATATGTTCAATGATGAATTTTTCCACGTTATAGATATGTAAATGTGGATTCTTTTTTTTTAACAAAGTTTCAATTAATCATTAGAAAATCAAAATATTTTTATAATAATATTGATTTTTATTTTAATTATTGCATTTGGATATAATCATTGCATTAATGTGTTGTATAGTTAAAACAAATGTACTAGTTGGATTACACCTATGTGATTATAACAATGTAAATCATCCATATGTTTAATTAGCAATGCAACATTTTATGACACTTGACAATGCAATAGAATAAGAAAACAATTTTATTGTATACAAATTAAAAACCCTTTTCCATGCAAAATGGGATAACAAAAATATCCATGATAATAAAAATGTCAATAAATATAATTATTACAATTATTATTAACATATCGTTATTCAATTAGGACAATATGTCTACATTAAACAAAATGTCTAATTTTGTTAGTGTCCTACCCTAATCTCCTAAGTGGAAGATAGGTTGCTATGTATGGAGGCAATCTCTAGTAAATAAGGCCCATGTAATAGTGAAAAAAGAAATAATTGTAATAAGGCTTATTAGAAGGTTTTGCCTACTAGAAATTTCATTCTTTAGAATGCTTCTAGGGAGTATATCAAACTATATAAAGAAGTAGAATCAATGTAATGAGATGTCTTGTGAAGTTTAATGTAATCAAATGTCTCCTCAATTGGAGGTTTCCCTCTTGAAGAAGCAAATGAAAATTGTTGTCATCGATAAATGTATAACATTTTGTGGTATTTTGGTTCTTTATTTGGATATTATGGTTTCAATCACTTGTTTTTGCAAAAACTCTCGACAAATTATGTTATTTTTTATCTACATCTTTGTATTTATAATAAAGAACAATACATGTGGTTTTAGAGAACTTTCGCGAGCTCTAATTTTATATCATTTTTAAGGCTAGAGACATGTCCAGTTGTCTATAAATAACGATGATATGTTTTTAAAAAAGAAATATACGGTAGGGGAATAATACACGTAGAAAATACAAGAGGTTTCACCTAGTTAGACACCCTTGTAACCCCTGTTAGCACCCCTTCGAGTAGTACTTCATTATAAAACACCTATATATGGAACTTTACTTTCAAGTACCCTGTGGTATATCAAAAGTTCCCTAGGTTACCTAAACCTAAATTTAAATAAGCTAATCGACCATATTGTTTCTATAGTGGCATCGAGAATAACACTTGGGAAGATTATTCTCTAATTGATGGGTAATCGGTTAGTGCTGCTAAGGGAATGATCAAGCCTCCTTAGTCAGTGTAGGACCTCACAAGTATATAAAATAGATATATCACCTGGAAATCCTTCTCGTCGGGACCCTTGAAACCCTATTTCCTACTACTAGTCTCGTAAATTCCTACATAAAATGTAATGTTGATAATTTCAGAATTATTTCAACACAATTTTATTCAGGTGGGACTATAACTCGAGCAGGAGAAAAAAAAGTACAGATCCTTACCACACCTTTATTTTAGAACTATCTCAACAGAATCATTCTGTTAAGATTATCGTTATGTTACCACTTTCTAGTAATCCTTTGTGGTGGACCCACTTGCCTCACTACTCGACATCTATCTCGAGACTCATAACATCGTGTTGATAAACTCAGTGCCACTCTCGAGTAACCCTTTTCTTATGGAACCACATCTCTATGGCTACAAGATATTCTGATGTGACCACCAAAGTCTCCTCCTTGTAAAATTAGTGTGATGATTTGCAACACAAAATGTAGCCCAACTACTCATTTTCCCAACAAAATTTTGATTACATCAATGAAAAGATAGCTAAACTAGAATCAGTCTTAAATCATCTATCCCAACTCCTAGTGATGTAAAATAAATCCAAGGGTTATATGTTCCATGAGTATTCATCCCAAAAGGAAGGGGTTGGATAATCCAATCCCTTGTAGCTTCAGTGCTCCCCATTCATTCATGAACCTATGACTCATATGTGGAAACAAATCCCTAAACCGGATCTCAACGAATTTGATGGCTCCAACCCAGTATGTTGGGTCATTGAGATGGAACATTATTTTTCCCTGTATGGCATAACAAATGACTTAATGAAACTGCATGTGGGTGTCTTTTATTTAGATATTGAATACTAACAATGGTGGAAATGGAATAAGAAATATCACTAGGGATATACTGCTTTTGACATAATTTGTCTCAGACATTTATGAATTTTTTGAAACAAAAACTTGTTATTGGGATACTTGACCAAGATAAAATAATTTGGTAAATTTGAAGAGTTCATCTTCTCTTTTGAGAAATTTCCAACTGCACCAAAGGAATGTCATATACCTTTTACCGAGAATGATTTATCAATGATATAAAGGAAGAGATATGTGTTAAATTGTGAATGTCTCATACTACTACTTGGATGGAATGATCTCAAAGAGCCAAGTAATCCCAAAAGGTTGTGAATTTTCAAATGAAAAATACATCATTTATTCCTCATCCCCATCCCACTATTTCTCCCTCTATCAATCAATATCCATCCTCTCCACCTCTCAAGATTCCCAATTTAAGCTATGTTAAAATTGCAGAACAATAACTTAAAGGTCTCTACTACAAATGTGATGAGAAATATTTGTATTTGAGGAATCATTTCCATCTTATTTTGTGAAACACAACTCATCGAAGATATTTTTTATATTTAAAATCTTTCTATCTATGCTTTACATGATTTTTGTTTTCTTTAATTTATCTTAAAATCTAGCTGGAATATGGTTCCCTTCATGAATATGAATACATGTGTTGATCCCTTTTCTTATTAAGGGAAAGAAACCAACATTGAGAGAAAATATTGTGGGGAACAACAAAGAATGTCTTCTTCTGTATAGAGGTGGTAATTCCCTTTCTTGATATATGGAAGATTCTTCTTATGACCTTAGATGCATGCAATAAAAAATCCCAACAAATATTCCAATAAAACTCCTACATACATACATACAAACTCTTATATATGGATGTACAAATTATTATATGTAGATGCACTTGTCAAGAACATGATCTCATTCAAGAAAAAGAAATAAATATGTCTATATAGATTTGTATCTACAGGGTTTGGATTCTTCTTTCAACATATATCATTCCTTCCTTTTAAAATAATGTGAACCTAGAATTGGCTATAAATTTGCAAGATGATTTTTTTATAAACAAGATGGACATGTCATCAAATAACTTTAAATGAATTATGTGTTAATATGAAATGGGTTTGTAAAGCATCATCTTCTCAAGAATTCATCGATACATCACCACACAGATCCATAAAAACAAAATGACACTTGAATATTTATTTGTGGGACACTTGATAATAATATCCCAAATGTGACAAAATCAATAATGTTTGGAATAAGAGGGTTGGAATAGCCTCAACAATATCTCAATGACAATCATGTAAACTAGATTAGAATGCATTTTCATTTTACAAGAAGGGTTTTTTCTCCTCTAGACCTGGAATATCATGAAAAATTACTAGAATAATTTGGAGAAAAAGATGATCAAACCCAGATATTCCTATTACGAAACATACATGGAAAATATGATGGAAGAATCAAGCAGAATGAAAGATGAGGGAGAAAGTTAAGCAGAATAATTCACAAAATATTGAAAAAGTAAAAACTTGCTTCCAGCAAGAATCCACCATTGAAAAACTCATAAATATTGACTCCTTGAATATAATCCTCCTCTTCTTTTATAATCTTCTCTTCACATTATTGAATCTTCTTTAGGTTTAGGGTTATGGTTTTATTTTCCCCTTTGAAAATTTGAACTTAGATATATGTTCAATCAACTTGAACCCACTTTAGAAGTTAATTAATTTCTTTTAATAAACCATTTTCCAAAAATAATTAGTTGCCAAGACTGAAATAGTCACGAATGTTGTTTAATTTTTAGGGAATGATAATTATCATTTCAGCCATGGAAACTATTTCCAAGTTATCCTCCACATCTCTAGATTTCCAAAAAGCTCTCATTTTCTCAATTTGGACATCGATATCAAAAGTCACTGCCTCCAGAAATAGGAACTCAACAATCATTGATCTATTCTTCATGTGATTTATTAGCCCTTGATTTATAAATCCACCCTATTTATCCCACGTGAATTATGGGAAGTCTCTCATATCATGTTTATAAACAAAATGGCATCCCATATTATTTTTTTTCAAGTAGGGAGAGCCATGGAACCCTTCATAGCTTGTGCAGAGTGTAATTTTTGGTTTCCATCTCACCACCCAGTCATCATGCCAATTCATTACCTAGTCATTTGTGTCCAAATCATGCCATCCAAGTTTTAGCAAGGGATAGTTCCACTTCACTTCCATGTTTACACATGTGATAGATCCACTTCACTTCCATCTGTCCAAATATGTTGAAAGAGGGGGGAGGAGAATACAACTTAGAAAATGAAATGAGAAAATAAACTAAGGGGGTGCAGAAAAATAGGAGGGGAGTGTAAATGTTAGT
>ML785282.1:746464-757168 GCA_009831015.1 Picea engelmannii
GACCTCTCTCTTTCTCTCTCTTGTTCTCTCAACAAGAATGCTGCAACTTTCTTGTTCTTGGCATCTCACCAAGAACCTCTTGGCATCTCACCAAGAGTCTCTTGCTTCTTCTTGCTCTTGGCATCTCACCAAGAGCCTCTTGGGCTCTCACCAAAATTTCTTCAACTTATTTTTCTTACCCAAGAATGGGTGCGCCCACTTGCCTTAATCAACCTCATGAGGGAAGGTGAGGAGTTTTCTAATCTAACGGCTGAGTTTAGATTAGATGGGTGGCTGAGATTTGGTGTCTCTTCACTCACCCTCACTTTAATCATAAAGTTATCTTTTAATTTGCATCTCACAAATTAATTTGACTAAGACCCACTTTCGGCAATTTCTCCCCCTTAGGTGCCTAGGGAAGAGAAACACTTGCCTTGGTACATTATTTTAATTAAAAATTTAACATATATGAGGGACACGAATTAGTAAACTAGATGGAAATTAGCATCAAGCAACTTCTAACAACCATCAATCTCATACTTTGGTGGAAAATGGATGATGGACATTTTGAGGTTGTTGTGGTTCCTAATTTCCGTCGAAATTCACTTACAGGAAACAATTTAAACTAGAACTAAATAAGAAACCAACTATTAATCTACCACATATAATTAATTTTGAGCTACACATTCATACAAATGAATTCCATAAAAAAAAACATAGAACTAAATGAAAATGAACAAAGATTATACCCCAAAAACCCAAATGAGAAAACTAACTTTGAATGGGGCTCAATTTCTTCATTTTAGCAATCTTTGGATACAATGTTATTCATCCTCCTCTTATTGGCTGAAAGACCTCTTGAGAATGAAGGTGGAGGAGGAAGTAAGGAGAGGTTGGCATAAGGTTAAGGCCAACATCCATGACCCTTCATTTCCCCTTCCTAGACCTTATTTCCTATTTTTTATTTATTTTCATTTATTTATTTATTTTCCTTTCACATTCATTTTGTACTCCTCAACTTTTACCTTTTCATTGTTTTACATCACTTGATTAACCTTCATTAATTGTTGAGTTGGATTGCAGGTACTAAGTCTTACCCATTCCTTGGTTTAGATGCATTTCGAATCAACAATAGGTTTGAGCTATTGACGTCGATAGGAAATAAACATGTGCGAGTGATAAAATAAAGGTAATCTATCCCAAGCATGAATTACATGGAAAATTTAGAAGAAAGGAGAAACAAACCTTATATGAGGCTACTTGGTGAATTATCTTTGTTGTGGATCAAGAGGAAATGGATTCAAACAAAGAATTCTTCTCACAACAAGACTACACATAATGAAAAAAAATGAAATAATTCTAAATTTATACAATGCAATTAGTAACCCAAGAAGTTAATCTAAATCCAATGAAGACATATGCAAACCATTTAAAAGTATTTTGGAGTAAAAGAGACTAGATGCTTTATATTCACATCAATTGAAAGAAATCGAAATAAAATGGAGATTTCACCTTAGAGGGAGTGATGGAGATGACCTCAAATATCCTTCTTTTAGGGGTTATATCCTCTTTAAAACACTCTCTCTCAATCTTAGAGTGGGTTGGGAAACATCTCCCTTATATAGTGGAAAATGGAGGGGAAATTCGGGATACATAACCTCTCACGAAACTCAATACCTAGTATGGAAACAAGTGGGATTTAGAACTTGGTAAATCTCAGCAACATAACCTTGTGTGAATTAAAATTATGAAAATGGATGGAGGGGGCCTTCATTTTTTAATTTCTTTGAAAAGGAAGTGGGAGGGAAATGGAGTTTCGTATGAAATCATAGCCCACGTGCTTGTATTTACTTCAAGCATGGACATGTACACCTTCTCTAAGTGAAGGAATCCAATTGGTATGGACCTTTCTTGGCCAAACCAAGTCTTGAAGTGACCATATCATGAAATTGATTGTGTTATTTATTTAACATGAATAGAACAGGTGGTCAAGGATTTCTTGCATAGCTTTGCACCCCATGATCTGAGAGGACAAATAGTTCTAATTAATTAACTTTAAGGTTGACTCCAGTCCTCCATGATTAATTTATCCTTTTATCCATCCTTGTGAGTTTCCATATTGTGGTTAATGCTAATTTGTGATGTTCCTGACATAACTCACTTAAGTCTCAAAAGCATACGAAAGTGGTGTAATAACACAATGGATAGATCAATGATAAACTTGTCAAGAGAGTAACTTTAAATATAAACTTTGTCTTGCGTTTTCTTTAACTCACAATAAACGATTTTTAATTTTAACCCCAAATTTTAGAGTTTTGGATTTATGTTGAAATGATCCTAACAAAAACATAAACATGATATCTCACTCTATAAATACCAAGAAATTATACTCTATAAATACCAAGAAAGTAAAAAAATGCATTGATACATTTCAAATTACTACACATTTTTTTCATAACTTCTTTAAATGGTTGATTTCCTCCATTAACCAAGAGAGATGAATTAAGATTGCAAGCTGCATGTTTTTTTTTCTCACAAGTTGCATGGTTTTTTTCTCGCATATAGTTTGTTTTAGTTTGTTTTTGGAATCCTAACAATCACAACTTGAATAGCGATAGTCACATATTCAACTAGTTTGGATGCAATGGCTACGTGCAATAATTAAATTGAATATACTTAACCATAGATGAGAAAAATATAAGAAGAAAAAGCAATGGATTGGACATATAAAGTGATATATGTCAAAGATGAAGACTCACAAGATGTGTAATCAACTAGTGAAGTATGTAAGCACACAAGTTATGTTTGTATAGCTAGTCGTTAGATAACCTCTAGTAGAGTTTGAAAGAGTTAGTTATATAGTTAATGTAAAACATTGAAGCATAAAATACTCATTTATGTATGTATTTTTATGTTTGTATAGCTAGTCGTTAGATAACCTCTAGTAGAGTTTGAAAGAGTTAGTTATATAGTTAATGTAAAACATTGAAACTTATAGTATTCATTTATATATGTATTTTTATTTTTATTAACGAGGATAATATCTTTATTTTTGTTAATGAAAATTAGCATATTTATTCCTTTTATGATTTGCTTGAGTGTTGGTTTGGCAATTATGCTTATGTTGTGCATCTCTATTTTCATACTTAGTTATTCATAAAGAGCCTATAATGTCTACTCTAACCAAGCATGAATCCCACATTTAATTTCATAGTACATCCAGGAATCAAAACCACCTTAATTATATTGTAGGTTTTATAGTTATGTTTTGCTTTGGTTGATGAAAAAGGAAAGGCCCATGAAAGTAATTTTGTGATGGACGACAATGAAAGGGTTTTTTATATAAGGTCCATGCAGTGGTTGATAAAACGGAAACAAGAATAGCAACATGGTGGAAAAGGCTCACAAGCCAACACAAAATTATTCACTCAAATGTTACATATTTATAGTACAATGGGTGATGCCACCTCATAGAGAGATTTGCTCTAGATCCTAAAATCATGCATGATGATAAGGCTAGGCAATCCTAACTAACTCATTAGTCATCACTTGAGTATATATTACTAATATCCTAAATGAATAATACAAATATAGGTGACAATTTAGACTTAGTGATTGGTAAAGGTAAGCCATAGGCTAACAATCCCCCCCTCAATCACAAGTCCGATCAATAATACCAGCAATAAAGCATACACTGGTATCAATTCCAAGTCTTCATAAGGAAACTCCTGAGCTGAGCCTCAATGAAGAACTACCTGAAAAATCGTCAATCTGGATGTTGAACATGTTCATTTGAAATGAACTGGAAGAGAGCTGAGATATGGAAGTGAACAGCTGCAATATCTAAACATTCCCTGATTGCTTGGCAATTTGATCATATTGCCAAGTATTTTAGCTAGAAAAATCTGATTTCTTCTGCTAATTGGTGAACATGTAGTATCACCACTCTACTATCAGTGTATCACTGAAAGTTCTCTTTGAATCTATGGTTTGGGATGACCACTAACCAATTAATACCATGTATCTGATGGTTTTTGGATAACCACTAACCAATATTGACACTCTTAGGTGTCCAATAGCATCCCAATGTATCATGTGTATGATTCAATTGCAAGTCATTGAACCATAATCTTGCCAAAGTATGCCATCTCTGTAAAATCTCACTATGTAAGCATGTGATCTAGGATCCTTCTGACACCAAGAGAAGTGAATCAACTTCTAGTCTGACACATCCCTGAAAAATCCCTGACAACTCAATCAAATGCCAAGCTGCAATGTAGAAGGATCCTATTGTCCTCTGCTAGGTCGAATGACCATCTATGTGAACCAAATTTTCACATCATTGCTCTCAAAATCAAAATCTATATGATTCAACTTAAACTTATTGAACCATAATTCTACCAAAGTTTGTCATCTACAAACCAAAGTTGCCCATTTGGAAAATTTCATGCCCATATGGCATATTTGATGTTTGTTGTTGTCGAAACTTTATGTCTGACAACCATATTCAATTCCATCATCAATTCCCCCCTTTGTCAGCTGAAAGGAGAGACCACAAGTGGTTTCATGAACCATCTTCACTGGAATTTTTAACTACCCCCCTTAAGGTGCATGAGATTTACATCATTGTACTCTCCCCTTCTAGGCTCAAGAGAGTACCATACTTGTTTCATTTGAGTACAACAAAAAGCGGGCATGTAGAAAAAACCACATGTTATCTCATCCCGTGAGGGCCATGCTCGAAAGATACTCCATAAGGGGACCACTTATGTGAGGTACACAAATGTTATGTTATACAAGATTGGTCTTTACTCGAGATTGAATTCTACGGTAAGACTTATATAATCGCTTGGTTGTTGATGACCATTTCCAAGGATCAATCCATTCATAGTGAATCTTCAATCTTGCATGTTTCTTCAATGTTGAACGTTTGCCTGAAGAATGGTTATGCTTACCACAATGATGGCAAGGATGGAGATCAAAACATTGATTCTCCTTGTGACCGACTCGATTACAATGTTGGAACTTATCATTCTGATGTTGAACTTGAACAGGTGAAGTTGAAGCTTCTTGAAGGAATCCAACACTTTGGAATTTGATTGGTCTGGAATAATCAGGAATATGAAAGGTAACTTCCTTGTCATATCCAAGTCCTGTTCTATTCTTGTTGTAGATGATTTCTTCCCAAGGTCTGATGATGGGTATGGAAAGAGTATTCTGAACCTTTTGCTTTGAAATCCGTGGAAGTGGATTTACTGCATGTTGATGCATCATTGAAAGGTTTTCTTTACTGAAATCAAAAGAAAACTGAAATGTAGGTTCATGAATAGATTCAACTTCGTCTGAAACTGATTCTGAAGTTGTATCACTGTGTTGTTCCTTCACTGACTGTTGATCAAAAGCATCATCATCATCAACATCATAGAGAGGGTTGTGTTGAAAAAAAACTAGTTCAGAACACTTCACTGGCTGTTGATTTTTGAGATCAGTCAACTCATCATTCAATAGCTAGGATAGAGATTGAAGAAGTCTAACTTTAGCTTGCGTCACTTGCAAACAAGTTAGAACTGATTGAAGAGTTTCTTTCATCAATGTCACTTTGTTGTCTTCAATGGTGTTTATTAGAGTGTTCAGTAACTCTAATAATTCATGACTTCGCTCCATTTGAACACGCTCGCTTGAACTTATCATTCACTTGCTCTTCTCGCTCGGTTGAATTTTTTTCTCGCTTGCTTGAATTTTTCTTTCTTTCTTCCAAGAAGTTGAGGATGTCGGTTACCACCGAAAATGTATCCAAAACTTGATGTTTACAATGATTTTAGTTTTAACACTCAACCTTGTCAATTACGACTCAAAATGACTCTAGGGTGTCGGGCTCAGCCGAAAATGCACCTTATGACAAATTCAATTCAACTCAACTTGATTTCAAAAAGACAAGTAAACTTACAAAAGGACAATTTGCAAGTTACAATAAATCCTGATTCAAAATTGAGTTGATCTTCAAATTTGATGATGTTTTCGACTCCAAGTCACGTCCAATTATCCTTCCATTACAAGCTTGATTTGTGCATTGCTGATATGATTGCTAATTTAATATCTTCGTTTCTTCTTGATTACTTGTGCTCCATTGTGCTTGAATTTCATTAACTGAGTGCTTGAATTTCCTTAACTTCATGTGTGTTGTATTAAATGATCAATAATTATGTCAAGACTAGACATAATGACATAAAGATTCCATAAAAAAAAAACTTACCATCACACACAACACAAAGTGTACCTAAGATCCCCTTATTCAATTTCAGGCGGATCTAGGACACAAGGGCCAAAATAAAATATGATTTTATTATGATACAAGTTTGATATCACATGGAGAATTACAATATGCATCGAGCATGGCCACAAGGAATGAAAAACTATAAGAGATACTATAATGACTCGAGTGTAGATATATCACAATTTAATATTGAAATACAAAGATCTCTCTTAAGAATCAATATTTCATGAGATCGCAACATGAAAAATAGAATGAATCATGTAATCAAACGAACAGGCCTATTTGTCTCCAACTTAATTCACATGATTCCATATTCAAAAATGATTTTCCACGCTTTCCATGTAATTATATTCTTCACTTTCATTCATGCCTGAGTTGAATAAATAATTTTTGATTGAAGGATTGTTGCTCTCAAAAGACAATTGTTTTCCACAATACTGTACCCTGACCTCCACGTTTAAGTGCCTGCTAAATTTAGAGGGAAAAAATCTACCCCTTCACGTGCATAAGATAAAACCATTATCCAATGGTTGTCTATTTCCATTAGTTAAATATTGTGATGAACTGGAATTTCCATTCTCCAACAAGGAACAAGATCGAGGGGTGTGTTGCATGGCATTTCTCCTTGCAGTTTTCCAGACAGGTTGAAGCGCTCCCCCTTCAACTTTATCAACATCGTATGATTGAATTGTTGAATCATTTAGGTAGCCATTGCCTTGAATGTACATGTATGCATAGTCTGGAAAGGTAAATGCTGCATCAAAAGGAGAACATACTTCTCAACAACTTGAGCACAACTAGATATGATTGCACTTATGTGGAAATGTAAAATGCGTTTCCAGAAAATATTTCTACAGAAGTTATAAATGGAGATTGTTGCGATGACATAGATGCCTTGCATCACTCTGAAGGGAAGGGACAGGTGGAACAGATTTGTTGTGGATGGATTGTATCACTAGAACAATTTGTTTTGAAAAAATTTATTTGTATACCTCTTCGTGTCGACATGTGCACTTTTTATTTCTAGCTATGAACTCTTCTTTAAAAAGTGGATATCGTTGAGGATGTGGGTTGCAATGCACAAATTTATCAACGTTTCATTTCAAATCTCGGCCTCAGTTGAGTGAATTTTTGTGAAGGCAAATATGTTGGGCATTTGATAGATTTGCTAAGACAGATCTGTTGGTTGTGGATTTGTTGAGCGACATGACCTTCACGTGGCTCTCTATTGTGGACTGGAGAGTGTTCATGCTAAGAACAATGTCTCTCTTCGATCTGGAAATCTCTTCATATGTATGGGCCACTACCACTATGAATTTTCAACGTTGCATAGATTCTAGAGGCACTACCATTTCCACGGTTGTCTTAATGGTAGTATACAACAATTTAGACACTCAACTCAATGCAGCCACACCAAGAATATATGTAGGTTGTATATCATAGACACCATAGAAATGCGTTGGGAAAGGAATTTCTTATTGTGCGACAGAGATTCGATCTATTATATGGCAAGTTTTATGTTCCCGAAGAAGTTGATTTTGATGCTTTCCCATACAATCTAAGCTTGTCTAACTTGTCATTTCATTTTTTTTCAGAACTGTAGAACAATAATCAAGTTGTCCTTAAAATTTCATCATGGTAATGGATAATATTTTAGAGCAGCACGTGTTTCTTTGGATCACATCAATCGTATTCATCATTGCATACTACCAAACTCTGGATCAAAGGCTCTAAGGATATCCAAACCAGGATCCACTAGAGGAACATACCAAGTTGTTGACATCTTTTTTTTTGCAGCTACGATCTAGATCTAGTCCCTTATTCTCTGCCTTAAAAAAATGATACTTCGAATTTGAAGGAATAGACCCACAGGAACAGAAATTAAAATGGCACTCGATTAGTTCTAACAACAGTTCTAACGACGAATTATTAGATTCGATGCAAAGTATGAAGGTTATCATTTCAAAGTCTGTTTATTGACACCATGGAAGCATATTGACACAATAAAAATATGCCCAATTGTAGATATCATATGGAGAATACCATCAAATCCTCCATTAAAAGAAAAATGTTAAATGAAAATTTTGAAACGCTCGTGGATCACTACCATGGTGTTATTATCTGCCACAGATATGTGATAAACTACATCTAAGCCATATCTATGTGTGTTTATAAATCAAGCAGATTGCTATGATACCTAGGAGATTGCTTGAGGTTGATTTTGATGAGATCAATTGCAGATCACTCGCCTTTGCCTTACACGTTCATCTAATAATTGCGACACAATACTCCCATGGTGTAAACAATTGCAGATCAGGTTCTGATATTATCAACCGCTCTTCCCATATCAACCTCCACCAACATCATTTCTTCACCATAGCTCTGATACCAATTGATAAAACAGAAACAAGAACATCAACATGGCGGAAAAGGCTCACAAGCCAACACAAAATTATTCACTCAAATGTTACATATTTATAGTACAATGGGTGATTCCACCTCATCGAGAGATTTTCTCTAGATCCTAAAATCATGCATGTGATCCGGAATCGAATCCAGAAGCCTGACAGAACTTAAAAATGCTCAAAAATGAAAGTGCTCGGAATGCGACAAAACCAGTTCCATTGGGTCTGTCTCGTCTTCCTGATTCCGGTGGTATATTTACTTCGTCAAATAGGCTCCATATGAGCAAGATATCGCGTTCTGTCTGAAAAGGCAAACAGGCAAAAAAAGGGGATGACTGTACAGTCTGTACAATGTCACGTGGCATGCTAATTGTACAGGCCGTATGGTTCGTACATATGATGTGGTAGCTCCAGGAGGCGACACATGGTAGAGCATGATAGGTTGATTTGGCGTACGGGCTGAGAGCTGGACCAATCCAGGGGTGACACGTGTCACCACTGTAAGGGTGACACGTGGCACGGGATGACGTCAGCAGCTGACTGGGAAGGTACGGTGGTAGACACATGGCAGGATGATAGGGAAATACAACATTAGATAGGTGGTAGGCACGTGGACCAATCAACGGTTGACACTTGGCGACTTGTGGTTGGTTTTTTAGGTGCCACGTGGCCCAGTCATGGGCTTCCACGTGGAACCCTGTGGTTGGTTGTTGTGGCTTTGTATAAAATTTATATGGCTCGGCCGGGGTCGAACCCGTGACCTCCTCCCTGGGAAACGGACTGGCAGGACTAGGCTAACCACCCGACCCACAGGTAGTTCTTGTTATGTATATGGCGCAAATTTTATTTACAGGTAGTTCTTGTTATGTATACGGCGCAAATTTTATTTAAATTTGTTGCAATGTTTTTTTGGTGGGGGAAAGGGTCGGGGCCTATCCCCAACCCTTAGTTGTATTGCCAACGCATATGACCAAAGTTGCACGAGCACAGAG
Source organism: Picea engelmannii (assembly GCA_009831015.1). Lineage (NCBI taxonomy): Eukaryota > Viridiplantae > Streptophyta > Pinopsida > Pinales > Pinaceae > Picea > Picea engelmannii. The sequence continues at coordinate 756,115 of ML785282.1, forward strand.
GGTAAACGGTCAACGCCAAGGAATAGCCCATGGTTTCGGGCCTAACCCCATATGACCCGGACCGTTACCACACAGAGCGCGGGGGTTATAACTATTAGCCCGAGATCATATGCGGATCCCACGACCAGGAGCCAGCAGAGAAGGGCCAGCGCATGGGCGCGTGGCCACATGAAGGCGTCCAAGTGACCAGGGGTGCGCGTTTTGGGGGCTGTGCCCAAAAATTTATATGCAAGTGGGTTTTTATCCTACGTTTTGGGATTTTTAAATGATATTATGCCTGATATTAGTTGATTTTCTCCATTTTTGGGAGATATTGGGCATTTTTGGAGCCCAAATTTTGGGAGGAAGTTGGATATGGAAAACCAACTTCAAATCTATATAAACCAGGCCTGTTTGAGGCCATGGAGGACAGTCAGAGAAAATTTATGCTGAAGAGAAACCAAGCCAAAGCCATTTTTATGCAGGGAAGATATTGAGGAGCAGATGCTGTCGGTCCATTTCTGGGAGCTCTAGATGTCCGGTTTGTGTGTTGTTTTCTTTGCAGGGTTCTAGAGATCTGGAATAACATGACCAGATCAGTCTTGTAGCCAATTGGCACTACTGCAATTTATTTTTGAGCTTTTGAACATAAATAAAGAAGCCTCCCCCACAGAGAAAAAGGCCCAGAGACATAGGCAAAGTTGTGCTGAACTCCGTTATCAATATGCGTGTTATGGTTTGCTATCTATTATTTCATTTCAGATCTACAAATGTGTATATGGCTGTAATAATTCTTCTTCTTTCCTCATTCTTTCACTAAGTTTCTCAAATGGTTAATTAACGCATGCAAAATTAAAACTCAACCATAGTCATTAAAAGATCCTACGGATCAAGTGGTATCATATCTAGTTGACGTTTGGATTTGAGTTTTGCATGTTAACCAGGGAAAAGCTACAGCATGGTGAAGGTGAGCTTGTTGCAGAGAATCCATTAATTGGATTGAGAAAGAGAGCTTCTCACAGCGAGAAGATGGCATCGGAAGAAGGGATTTCTCAAGATGAGAAAGAGTTCCGGA
>ML785282.1:757898-818056 GCA_009831015.1 Picea engelmannii
ATGCACATAACAAAGCAGTGCACAATCAAATTTGCAATTTCATCTAAGTATGTGGACGAAGTAACATGTGATGTAGTGTCGTTAAGAGAATGTGGAATGGTCTTAGGTAGTCCATACTTATATGATCGTAAGGCAATTTTCTATAGGACAAAGAATCAATATCAATTCACTAAAGCAGGTCATGATTATGTGGTTCATGCACATCATGTTAAAGCAAATAAAACACTTCAAACAATGGAACAATTAAAGAAGGAAGTGCAAGCAAGCAACAAACCAATAATTGTTTCAAATGAAGTAATCGATCTTAAGCAAGAACAAGAAATGATTGTTGAATGGAAAACCAATCATAAGTTGCTTCAAGATAAGCTCATGTCATGTAGATATTTCAAGTATATCAGCTTATTTGCAGTCGTCTTCTTGACACTGTCATTAGCAATGTTTTCTACATGGATGATAGTGGCTTCAGTAAGTTGTAACAAGGTTCAAATGGCTAACAATATACTGTCAGTTGTCATGATTGTGTTACAGTTGATCTTGATGAGACAGGTGCACAGGACAGAGTTCAGAGACAGAGGACAAGCCGGGTGGCCTATCCCAAGCTTGTTGACTGGTCAGTAACCTTTTGGGGACCAAAAGGTCTTTTTGTGGGGAGGTGTGATCCGGAATCGGATGCAGAAGCCTGACAGGGCTTAAAAATGCTCAAAAATGAAAGTTCTCATAATGTGATGAAACCAGTGCCATTGCATCCGTCTCATCTTCCTGACTCTGGCAGTATATTTACTTCGTCAAACGGGCTCTGTATGAGCAAGATATCGCGTTCTGTCCGAAAAGGCAAACATGCAAAAAAAGGGGATGATTGTACAGTCCGTACAGTCCGTACAGTGCCATGTGGCATGATGACTGTATAGGTCATACGGTCCATACAGATGATGTGGTAGCTCCAGGAGGTGACACGTGGCAGAGCATGACAGGTTGATTTGGCGTACGGGATGAGAGCTGGACCAATCCAGGGGTGACACGTGTCACCACTGTAAGGGTGACCCGTGGCACGGGATGATGTCAGCAGTTGACTGGGCAGGTACGGTGGCAGACACGTGGTAGGCTGACAGGGCAGTACGACATTTGACAGGTGGCAGGCACGTCGACCAATCAACAATTGACACTTGGCGACTTGTGGTTGGTTGTTTAGGTGCCACGTGGCACCCTGTGGTTGGTTGTTGTGTCTTTGTATAAAATTTATATGGCTCGGCCGAGGTCGAACCCGTGACCTCCTCCCCAGACAACATACTGGCAGGACCGGGATAACTGCCCGGCCCACGAGTATTTCTTGTTATGTATACGACACAAATTTTATTTAAATTTGTTGCAATGTTTTTTTGGCGGGGGAAAGGGTCGGGGCATAGCCCCAGCCCTTGGTTGTATTGCCGGCACATATGACCATGGTTGTACGAGCACGGAGGGTAAACGGTCAGTGCCAAGGAATAGCCCATGGTTCCGGGCCTAACCCCATATGACCCGGACCGTTACCACACAGAGCGCGGGGGTTATAACTATTAGCCTAAGATCATATGCGGATCCCACGACCAGGAGCCAGTAGAGAGGGGCAAGCGCATGGGTGCGTGGCCACATGGAGGCGTCCAAGTGACCAAGGGCACACGTTTTGGGGGATGCGCCCAAAAATTTATATGAAAGTGGTTTTTTATGCTAAGTTTTGGGATTTTTAAATGATATTATGTCTGATATTAGTTGATTTTCTCCATTTTTGGGAGATATTAGGCATTTTTGGAGCCCAAATTTTGGGAGGAAGTTGGATATGGACAACCAACTTCAAATCTATATAAACCAGGCCTGTTTGAGGCCATGGAGGACAGTCAAAGCAGAGTTATGCTGAAGAGAAACCAAGCCAAAGCCATTTTTATGCAGGGAAGATATTGACGAGAAGACGTTGTCGGGCCATTTATGGGAGCTCCAGATGTCCATTTTGCGTGTCATTTTCTTTGCAGGGTTCTAGAGATCTAGAAGAACATGACCAGATCAGTCTTGTAGCCAATTGGCACTAGTGCAATGTATTTTTGAGCTTTTGAACAAAAATAAAGAAGCCTCCCCCACAGAGACAAAGGCCTGGAGACGTAGGCAAAGTCGTACCGAACTCCGTTATCAATCTGCGTGTTATGGTTTGCTATCTATTATTTCATTTTAGATCTACAAATGTGTATATGGCTGTAATAATTCTTCTTCTTTCCTCATTCTTTCACTAAGTTTCTCAAATGGTTAATTAACGCATGCAAAATTAAAACTCAACCATAGTCATTAAAAGATCCTATAGATCATGCATGATGACTAGGCTAGGCAATCCTAACTAACTCATTAGTCACCACTTGAGGATATATTACTAATATCCTAAATGAATAATACAAATATAGGTGACAATTTAGACTTAGTGATTGGTAAAGGTAAGCCATAGGCTAACAGTGGTTAGTTTCATGAAGCAATATGAATATGTGATGAAGCGGTATGAATATGTGATTCATATCTCAAAACTACATCAAAACATTTTGAAGGATGATTTTTATATAATTTGTGATGTATAATTAAAAATTACATTAAATTTTTTTATTAATGTTTTTTATATAATTTATTTTTGTTAGAATACATCAAATTAGACATCAATGTGGAATACTTTTCATTAATATGATACTTATACATTATTTTAATTTTTGGATTTATCTTTCAAGAGGTCTTTTAGATTTCCAATGATAGTTCTTATTCACTTGACTTTTCATATTCTTTTTCAAGTGAAGAATACCATAACCATAATAGATTAGGTTTCCAACATTCCCCTCCTTAATTCAAAGGGTTGTATGTGAATCCAAGCAAAGAGTCGAAATTTAGATGTTGACAACTATTGATGGTTGAATGTGCTCTTTGAATCTGGTGGTTTTGGGATGACCACAAACCAAATGGCTGAAAGAAGTTGATTTCTTCTATTAAATGGAGGTTTAAGATGACAACAAATTGTTGTCTAACAAAATCTATAATTCTTCTACTAAATGGAGTTTTAAGACGACCACAAACTATTTTCTAACATAAGTTGTAAGTATTCTACTAAATGGAGGTTTAAGATGACCACAAACTGTTGTTGAGTCGAAGCTATAAGTCTTATACTAAATGGAGGTTTAAGATGACCACAAACTATTGTCTAATAGAAGTTGTAAGTATTCTACTAAATGGAGGTTTAAGATGACCACAAAATGTTTCCTAGCAGAAGTTGGAAGTCCTATACTAAATAGAAACAAAGTTATCAATTTAACGAGAAATATCCATATTTCTCCTTTTTTTAGAGGTTGAATTTAGAGGCTTGAATGAATATTGGCACTATCGGTAGCACCCCTCTTTTGGGGTGATTACAATTCCGACTTGTTTGAAATCACAACATTGAGAACCGATACCATTGCGGAAAAAAAAATTAAAATTCACCCTTAAATCGAAAAATGGTGTTACCTAGTAGCATCATTTTTTTTGTATTTAAAATTACTTGTACCTAATTGACATCATGGCCTAGATGGCTTCTACCATCATAGTTAAAAGCAAAAAAGACTCATAAATCGTTAATTTAAAAATTATTTATTAAATTAATTTTATTTTAAAAAAATGAAAAAAAAACTATGCAAACATATTCTTTAAAAAAATAAAATAAAATAAAAAATCATTTTTATAAAACAAATTCATAATCCAAGTTTTTTTTAAGAAAAAGTTCAAAAAGAAATTTAACATTCAAAATTTGATTTTTTGAAACTCTAAGAAAACAAAATTTAGTAGAAATAAAAAAAAAAACACAAATTAATAAAAATAAATAAAAAATAAAAACAACAACAAAAATTCATCTAAAAACACTCAAAATACAGAAAAACACAATTATTTGTTAGAAGAAACCAAAAAACAAATTAGAAATAAAATAAAATAAAAAACTACATTGAAACTAAAAAATCCAAAAAAAATAACAAAAAAACATTAAACACGTTAATTAAAAAAATAAAATAAAAATTACGAGCATATGGAAAGGCCCCCTCCCCACAATACCATGAATTAATTAATTCATGGTGTTATGGGGAGGGGTCGATGTTGGACATCGCTCCCCCTCCCCATAACACCATGAATTAATTTCATGAGATATGGGGAGGGGGTGATGCTTGAGGAGTACCATGAATTAATATGTCATGAAATTTCATGAGATATGGGGAGGGGGTGATGCTTGAGGAGTACCATGAATTAATATGTCATGAAATTTCATGAGATATGGGGAGGCAATGTCGGGCATCACCCCTGCTCCCTATAACACCATGAATTAACCAATTCATGGTGTTATGGGGAGGGGGTGATGCCCAACATCTACTCATCCCCATATATTCATAATTTTATTCCATTTTTTTAATTAACACATTTAATTTATTGATTATACTCAATTTTTGCTTATTTATTTTTTATTTCTTTAAATTTTTATTTTAAAATAATTTGTTTCCTTCATTTTATATTTTTAAGCTTTTATGTAGTTTTTAATTTAATTTAATTTTTATTTTCTATTTTTATATTTTAAAAAAATTGTGTTTTTTTTTTTTGTATTTTGGGTGTTTTAACCTGAATTTTTGTTTTTTTAAATTATTTTTAAATTTGTTTTTGTTTAACTATTCTTTTAATTTTTGTTTTTTAAGGTTTAAAAAAATCTTTAATGTTGATTTTTTTTTTGTCTAAACAAAAGTTAAAAAAAAATTGGATTATGAATTTTTTTTATAAAAAATGTGTTATTTTTTTTAAGAATATGTTTGCAGAGTTTTTTTCTTTCACATTTATTTAATTTTTTATAAAAAAAATGAATTAATTTAATAAATAATTTTTGAAGTAATGATTTAAGAGTCTTTTTTAGGATTTTATTTGTGATGGTTGAAATCATCTAGGTCGTGATTTCAATTAGGTCGTAATTTTAACTAAAAAGAAATTGATGCTACTAGGTAACATCACTTTTCGATTTAAGGGTCAATTTTAAGGTTTATGTCTGCAATGGTATCAATTCTCAAGGTTGTAATTTCAAACAAGTCATAATTTTAACCCATCCCCCTAAAAAGGTGCTATCAGTAGCACCAAGTTTTCATTTAGAGGTTTATTTTGTTTTTTTCGACCCAAGAATACATATTTTTTGGGCCAGAGTTCTCGTTTTGAGGTCACAGTTCTCATTGAGTTGGTAACTTTTTTGGAGGTTTAATAAAGACGAAAAATCAAATGATATTGATGGAGTATGGTTCTGAATCTGGCTCACTTGTTGTTGCTTGATTTATAGGAATTTCAAACTTGAATACTTACTATCAATCACTGATATTATCCCCCTTATTAGGGACAAGGTGAGAAGATGAAAATATTTCCACTGCAAGATGTGTCAATACTCAAGAATGAATTCTTTAGTATGACTAATATATCTTCTTGGTTGTTGATGACCATTTCCAAGAAATGATCCACCCCATAGTGATTCTTTACTCTTGCAGGTTTCTTGTGTTTATAAAATATGTCTGAAGGATGTTTATGCTTTCCACAATGCTCACAAGGGTGAAGATCAAAAAAATCATCCTCCATGTGGCCAACTCGATGACAATGTTGGAATTTAGGAATATGCTCTTAAACAACAATAGGTGAAGATAATGTTTTTTGAAGAAACCCAACACTTTGGAATTGGATTGGTTTGATATAATCCAGAATATGAAAGGTAACTTCCTTTTCATATCCAATACTTGTTATGTGTTTATTGTCTATGATCTCTTCCCTAGGTCTGATGATTGTCTTGGAAAGATAAAGTTGAACTTGTGCATGCACAACTTCATCTTCATCAGTAGTTGTATATGAACTTGTCTCACTGAGTTGTCCCTGCATTCGTTGTTGATCTGAATCATCATCATCATCATCATCATAATCATCATCAACAACAACAAAAATAGGGTTCTTCTGAAAAAGGACTAATTTTCGAGATTATTCTAACACCCCCCTTTAATGGAGAAACAAATTTTCTACGACACCTAACTTGCTTCTAAAAATTTCAAACTTGACTTTACCAAGAGGTTTGGTAAATATATCAGCCACATTATCATTGGTATTACAAAATATCAAACCAATTTCGTTTGATTCAATCTTCTCTCTCAGAAAGTGATGTTGTAGCTCAATGTGTTTTGATCTTGCATGATATATGGGATTTTGTAAGAATTTGATAGAACTTTAATTGTCACGGTTGATGCATGTTGGACCATTTTTCTCCTCTTCAACATCTTCAAGAATTCTCTGCAAGCAAACAACTTCACAGGTGGCACTAGTCAAGGATTTATACTCAGATTTTGTTGATGACAAAGAAACAGTAGGATGCTTATTGCTACTCCATGATACAACCCCCAATCCTATATGAAATGCATATCCTGAGGTAGATATTCTATCATCAGGATTTCCTTCCCAATCAAAATTAGAAAAACCTATTAGATCAACATCAAATTCATCAATATACATAATACCAAAATTTATTGTTCCCTTCCAGTAACGAAGTACCTTCTTTAGAGATTTCCAGTGACTCTCTGAAGTCTTATCCATGAACTGACTAAGGGTGCTAATTGAGTATGAAATTTCTAGTCTCGTAGTGGTGAGGTAGTTCAGAATTCCCACCAACTAACGATATAAAGTACCATCTGCCTCTTTAGTTCCATCTTCACTATATAAATTTGCATCATATTTTGAGGGAGTTGAAATAGCTTTACATTCACTCATATTGAACTTTCTAAGTATTTCTTTTGTATATTTACTTTGAGTGATCAATGTTTTACCAGGCTCTCTCCAAACCTCAATTCCTAAACAGTAATGCAATTCACCAAGATCTTTCATTTCAAATTCTTGAGACAACTGAATTTTAATCTCTTCAATTAACTAGCATGCACTGCCTGTACTAATGAGATAATCCACATATAAATATATTAAGGAAACATCTCCTTCTTCATATTTCTTTACATACAAGTTAGGATCATTTTTTCTTTTCACAAACCCATTCTGATAAAATAAGGTATCTATCTTTACATAACATGATCTCGATACCTGTTTCAAACCATATAATTCTTTCCTTAACCTACAGACTAGATGCTCCTATCCCTTCTTGACAAACCCTTCAAGTTGAACCAAATAAACCTCTTCTTTTAAATCACCATTCAGAAAAGAAGATTTTACATCTAACTGATGTATTTTCCAATTATGTTTTATAGCTAAGGAAATCATTACTCTAATTGTATTCAATTTATCAACTGGCGCAAAAGTATCTTCGTAATCAATTCCCTCCTTTTGTGAATATCCTTTTTCAACTAATATTGCCTTATATTTATCAATGCTACCATATGCTTTAAATTTAGATTTATACAACCATTTTATTCCAATAGGGACTTAGTTTTTAAGCAATTCAACTAATTCCCATGTTCGATTTTTCATAAGGGAGTCATATTCATCATTCATAAAATTTCTCCACTCTTGATGTTCTTTAGCTTGATCATAGTTTACAGGTTCTACAACATTCATTACATGAGACATCAATGCATAATATTTATACCTTATAGGTGGTTGAGTTTGTCGTGATGACCTGCTTGGTCCTTCACTACTTTCATCTCATCTCCTGCTCTGTGGAGACTCTTGTCCACTGGATGTATCTTGACTGCCTGAAGTGTCCATATTGCTTTCATTTTTTTCTTGAACCTGTACTTGTTCATGTTCTTGTTTAACCATTGCATCTATTTTTACATTCTCATCACTATAATTATACTAAGCATATGCATCATTCATTGTATCAACTCTATCTGCATTCTCATGAAACACTACATCTCTACTTGCAAATAATTTATGTGACTGGGATCAAACAATTTGTGTGTTTTTTTATCAGTACAATACCCAATAAAAATGCACTTGATTGACTTTGCATCAATTTTTCTTCTCTCATCCTTTGGAATATGTGCAAAGGAAGTGGATCCAAATACTCTTAAATGAATGACATCATGTTTATAACCATAAATAATCTCAAAAGGAGTTTGGAAATCTAATTTCTTATTTGGACTTCGATTCTTTAAATAAATAGCAGTATTAACGGGTTCTGCCCAAAAACCATAAGAAATGTTTTACCTTGAAACATATTGCGAGCAAACTCCACTAGTGTTTTGTTCCTTCTTTCAACAACACCATTCTGCTGAGGTGTATGAGGTATTATAAATTGTTGTTGGATCCCATGAAATTTACAATAACTTTTAAATGCACCTGATGTATATTCACCACCCTGATCAAATCTCAGAACATTAATATATTTGTCTGTCTGTTTTTCAGTCATAGTTCTGAATTCCTTAAAGTACTCAAATACATCACTTTTTATCCTTATGAAATAGACCCATGTATATCTAGATCTATCATCTACAAAAATAAGAAAGTAGGAAGCACCACCAAGTGACCTAGTTTGCATAGGTCTATATACATCAATATGAATTAGTTCAAGTATATATGTTTGTCTTTTATATGTATATATGGGAAACCCCTCTCTATGTTTCTTACCAAGTGCACATGCTTCACATGGAAAATGATCATTATTCATAACAGGAAGATCTTCTTCCATTTTTTTTCTTTGAAACAATATCAAATGATTGTAATTTAGGTGCCCATACCTATGGTTCCATAACTCTTCTGTTGACATTGTTTTGAATATCAATGAAACATGACGGTTCATTGTCACATCCAACTTATACAATCCACCAACCCTGGTACCTGTGGAAACAACCTTGTAGTGATTTTGGATATATTTTACAACACACCTCAACTTACCAAATTCCACTGTTAGATTATTATTAGTGATAGTTGAAACATATATCAAATTCTTTTTAATACCAGGAACATACATCACATTATGAATCTGTCTCAATTTTCCATTAGGTAAGTTCACACTTATTACTCCATAGCCTTGGACATTATGTGATTTGTTATCTCCTAAGTAAATGTGTGTGCCATCAATTTTTTCATAATATTCCTCATACAATTCTTTATTACATGTCATATGAGCTATTGCACCAGAATCTATGAACCATGTATTCTCGTCATCAGTTTCAGCAGACAATGCAACTTCAGAAATAAACAACTTGAGATTTTTAAATCCATCATTGAATGAAGTGTCTTTATGCACAAAATTTCCATTATTCCTTTTATATCTCTTATTTTATTCATGATTCTTTATTCTATAACAATATTTAGAATGATGTCCAGGTTTTCCACAATATTTACATTCAACATTTCTCTTAACATTAGAATCAGGATGTGTCATACCTTTCTGCTTTGCTTGAAACTGACCTCTGTTCTTGTCCCATGGTTTACCTAGGTATGATTTTTTCCCTCTTGCAATAAAATCCAAATCAGAGCCACTTGAGTCTTGATCATAATTCTTCATTCTTTCTTCCTCTTGAAGAAGGATACCAACCAATTCATCAAAAGTAGGGGGCATTGCTCTAGCTGAGAGTGTTGAAATAAAGACTTTATAATATTGCACTAAACCCTTCAAATCAATTGTTACTAAATCACTACTAGAAACCTTTTCACTGATGTCACCCAACGTATCACTTAAATATTTAATTCTGGATACAAAACTACTTATTCTTTCATTGGCTTCGAGTTTGATAGAGAATAGCTTAGTTTTTTAAAATAAAATCTAGTTTTCATTAGAGGTTTTGTACAAACCTTTGAGAACGCCCCACGTCTCTTTGGAAGTTTACAGTCTCTTATATGAGGAATTGTTGGGGCTCAGAAATTTCCTATTCTCATCCACCTTTCCCTTCATCATTCTTCACATTTCATCGCCCCATTAACCTTTCATGATATCATTTCCATAAATATACTTGGGTTTCACTTTATTGTTCTCCACTTTATTCATTTTAGTGTTAAAAGGGAAATTGTGATTAAATGTTAGAAAATTGACATGTTTTCATATATATCTCAAATATGTGTGAGTTTTGTAATGTGTAGGAATATGTGAAGGATTAATTCAAAGGAATTCTCGAATACTTCGTCCACCATTTCAATATTTGAGGAGATAATTCAATCCCATTCCAAGGAGAAGATCATGGATATTTGGTTGGAATATCTTATCTAAGATATATGAGAGATATATGTGAGGATTTAAAGGGATTATATTTTGTAATAATGGGAAATAGGTTGAGAGAAAAGTGGATCTGTAATAATGAGATGGTTATCTTATTTTCAAGGCTCTCATGTATAAAAGAGAGTGCTCTCTCTTCATGAGAATTCAATTAGGAGAAATTATAATTCAATCAGTTGTAAGTAGAGAATTAGAGTAGTCATTAGGATTCGAAAGAGAAAGGGATTCTTAGCTTTGATTCATGGTTTTGGTTTTCATGCTTTAATTATTTTGTTATGAAGATTGATTTGGTTATTGTAATAGAAGATTGCTTCATTGGCCTGAGCTCACATATGTTGTTTTTTTATTTAACTCTTCACATGTTGTACTTGCTTTTCCTTCATGTAGTTCTCCATTTCTAGATCAATTCCTTCACGCAATTTCTCATTCCTAGATTAATTTCATTTACGCAACCAGATTAATTCAATTCCAAGTCATGTGTTAGATTAATGATTCTATTTCAGTCATGTGTTAGATTAATGATTCAATTTCAGTTGTAGCTTAAACATTAGATTAGATTATTCCCTCTTCAATCTTGCATATAATTTGCATGTGCTTCGTCAGTTTACGAACCCCAGGTTGACAAATTAGATAGTTGGGTAAATACTACAATGAAATTAATTCAACATTAGTTCAGACCAATGTAACGACTGTTGTTCCTTTTGTTCTGAATGTTGTTCCTTTTGCAGGTCATGTTGTTCCTTTGAATAGAACAACTATCGTTCCCTTTATGATTGTTATTCCTTTACAAGTGATGCATCTCTAGAGGCTGGGTATTGAAAACGGAAGGTAAGAACCTATGTAGGCAACAAGTAAAACGTTTGTGCTAGCACCTACCTTTGGTTGATGCATTGAGGTTGTTTTTAGGACATCTTTAGAGCCCAACAAGAATTATGTTGTCCTTTACGGACATACGCAACAACACTTTCGTTTTCATCTCTCTCCTATCCCAATCTGGAATCGAGGCAACAACTATGGGTTTGGGCTCATCTCCTTTGAAAATCATCCATAGACTATATGCCTCTAGAATGGTGGTCAGCTTAAACTTCCATTTTACATAATTATCACCATGAAGTTTAGGGGACTCATTTAAATATGAATCGGCAAGAGGGTTTTCAATCTTCCACACAAATAATTCAACAAGATTTAACAATTATTAACCAATGGAAGACAAGGAAATTGTTCTGTCTTTTACTAACTACCTGGTACTTCTCCTTTTCTGTGCAATCTATGGCTCTACCTTTGTGGTAGAACTATTCACATTGGTAGACTCGTGAGTCATATCAGTGCAATCTACAATGATCAATAGATTGGTGCAAGAACATCAATGGATAGGAGTGATAAGTAGTGATACTGCAACGCAGGGTATACACCAACAACAACGAACAAAAAACCATGCGTATATAAATAATTTTTCTCCATGCAGTAATCAATAGCTCCAATAGAAAACCCAACTAATGATATTTCACACCAATCTATGGCTCCAATTAATACTCACTCACGTAGAAATATATAACCGCTCAAAATTATAGAAGAAGTAGTGATCGGTGTAGTGAACAGAACAAAGATAGCAACAACAACACTTTGATTCAAGTTGTAAATAGCAGCAACAATCATGCATAGAACAATAGCACATAGCAACAACAATAACACACATACAACTCGCATCGATCACAACTTGCAGCTCCTCGAACACAGTGAGCACAACACCAGGTGATATGGATCACGTTGGATCTGTTGGATTACTAAGAGGGGGGGTGAATCAGTAATAGAGAAATTTAATCCTTTTTAACCATATAATCCAAGTGTTATATCAATGTAGCATTATCATCCAATAACTGCAAAGTAAATAATTAATGAACAAATGAACAATCATACACATACACAGTACACCAATGTTTTACGTGGAAACCCAAAGCGGGAGAAAACCACATAATTCTTTTTCTTATATATCTTGAAGAATTACATTCATTGGAAGAACCAAATTCCTTTGTTTTCTAGCTGCAACTAGAAGGAGGTTCCAACCCCCTAGTTTCTCAGACTACAACCTGAAGGAAGCTCCAACTCCCCAATTATCTAGCTACAACCATAAGGAGGCTACAACCCCCTATGTTCTCCTGCTACAACCGGAAGGTGGATACAACCACATTTCCTTGCCCCGTCTAACCACCCTGACATATAAGTAGAATGATGGAACCACTATCACACTATCACTTTGAGATATACTGTTGTAAACCTGTACCAATCAAATTGTACCAATAACCTGAACCATGCATCAACCATGCATCAACCTATACTTCAACCTGTAATCAACATGTACCATAAAAAAGTGCATCAACCATGCACCAACCTGTACCTTAACCTGTAATCAACATGTACCATAAATAAGTGAATCAACCATGCACCAACCTGTACCTCAATCTGTACCATGAACAAATGCATAAACCATGCACCAAACTTGTACAAATAACATGTCACAACAACTTGTCCAAACAACCTATCACAACAACCTGTCTCATCAATTTTATCAACCAAATCAGATATACTCACCAAGATCAATCACCAAGACAACTCTCAAATATGTGCATCAACCAAGTATAACAAAACAACTCATAATCATCACCAAGATCAATATGTACTTCTAAGAATACAAGTATGCTACATCATCCATAAACCATGTGTCAACAATACTACTAACAAGTGCCTCCAACCATGTACCAAGTATGTACCAATCATGTATCAACTACTCATCAACTATGACTCATCAATATGTACCAACATCATCAACTATACACCTCATGTATGTTCCAACTCATCAACTACTTGTCTCAACCATGTACCCGACATGTACCTCAACCAAATGCCCTCATCAATTTCATCATACAAATCTGATTTGTAACTCTGTAATAGACCCGGTGTATATGATCAAATTCCTTCAAAACTTTGTTAACTTTAACAACAAGAGCCTAGCATTTTCATCAAACTTTTCTTTAGTCTCACATGCCTAGTTTTGGATTAGTCAACAACCCTAACTTGAAATCATCATAACTTTGTACCTGTAATGAATAAAGATATGAAAATGATATACAATGTTCTTCAATGTGTTTTATGCAATTCCTATAAGTTTCACTACTTGAAACCTCTCAGAAAAGGATTTATATCAAGAATGGCATACCTTGTTGAATTCTGGTTTATTCTAGAGAGAGACCTTGTAGAGGACGCCCCGCACAGAATATTTGTTGAATCGATCTGAAACTATTAAAAAAAATACTAAATCCCGTAATCTAACCAAAACATTTGGTCGTACTGAATTTGGATCTGTTATGAAGAAGTTATGATGTTTTTATCCGAAACAATTAGTTTAGAGTAGTTTCAGGACTAGCCACAAACCCTATTTTCCATGGAGTGTAACTCCAAAAATACAATGACCCACAAGCTAATCTTTTTACCATAGATACTTGGATATATTTCCTCAATGGAATAGCAATTTCACGGTCTGAATCATTATATAAAAAAATTTATTGCGAAAATGGTGAGATGACCTATAAATAACATACCTCAGAGAGCATCATCAAAAGAATTTATCCTTCCTCGAATTCCTCAGAAATTAGGCTTAGATATCCTTTGGTTACCCCAGACACCTAGAAGTATTAAATATTCTCAATTTTTTCTTAAATGAGAGGGCCTTTCCTCTTATTTATACTCTCCAAGTAGCTTCCTTAAAAACATCTTCAAGGTCACTTTGCCCACTTTCCTTATTTTAGGGTTAACCCACTTCTAATTTCTCCATTAAATTTATTATTGAAATAATTTATTTTGTATTCACTTTGAATTATAGTACTCATCACTTCACTTTATTATTTACCTTTTAAAATATCTTAAACCACTTTGACTACTTTGACCTTTTGGGGCTTTTAGATGACATATGAGGGTCCTCCAACTTCGTAAGGCCATAACTCTCAAACCATGAGGAGTTATGTGACGTTCCACATACCACCAGAAATGGAATGACATGTAATATCCATATATAATAGTATTACCTACAAATATATCAAAATTCATGCCATTATCCATCAAGCAAACTTGAGTCCATTACACAAACCTCGGTTCTCCAACTTCTCATGCACATAACTCTCTAACCGTGAGGATTTATGTGGCGTTCCACATACCACCAAAAATGGCATGAAACGAACTATCCATCTAGGATAGTTTCACTAAAATTCATCTCATTGTTCCACAAATAAGCATGGTTTCTCTTACCATACTTCTAGGATAACTCAATCCCCAAAGCATCTTCCCATGAGGGAGTTCACCATAAGGGGGCCACTTTGGAGTTCATCCATTTGTAATTATTATAAACCATGAAAAAATAATAATGAGTCATATTTACATCACACAAAATTGGTTCCATTACCCAAACCTTTGTGCTACTGGAATTCGCTACCGTACTTTCTCCAAGGGTTGGCATCAATGAAAACCAACAACCCATAACAACTATCCATCAACCTAAGCCAACCATCTAGAAATCTTCCCCTTTGGCATTGATGGAAACACTTAGTCATGATAACATTCATGCTTACACTCTCTATCAATGTTTCTATCTCTCCCCCTTTCACATCAATGGAAAAGGGTATCCCTCTTTGGGGTTTCTCCCCCTGACTGAACTCTCCTTGGGGCTGCTCCACTTGTCTACATGCCTTTGATTTTTATTTGTGTTTATAATCCTCTGATTACTCTCTTTCCCTTCATATGAATAATATCTCCCCCTTTGATAAAGGGTATCACTCTGAAGTCATATCGCTCAATCTTCCCTTGTGAAAATCACTCCCCTTGGAAACATGCCTCTGTGCTCTCTCTCCAAGCATTTACCTTTTGTATCTAATAAATCTCTCCCCATTTGTCCTATTTATGGTGCTTCCTCGTGTACATCTAATACATATAATATAAGCATTCAAAAGTATTCATTTTGGAGTATAAATTACTTGTAGTCTATGGCGAAGATACTCAAGGGCTTCCCATGGAAGCGGTTTTGTAAAGATGTATGCCACTTGTTCTTTTGTTCCCACATATTCAACTCTGATGTTATTCTCTACAGCTTGTTCCCATAGAAAGTGATACTTTATTGGAATGTGCTTCGTCTTGGATTTCATCACCAGGTTTTTGAGATACTGATGGTGCTTGTATTATCACAATAGATTGGAATGGGCTCATCATACTCAACATGTATATCTGTCAGAGTTTGTTTCATCCAAAGATATTTTGTACAACATGATGTTCTTGCAATATACTCTACCTAGACTATAGATAAAGATATTGATGATTGTTTCTTGCTTAGCCATGATACTAAACATTCACCCAAGTAAAGCATTGCTCCACTACTGCTTCATTGGTCATTAATACAACCTGCCCAATCTGCATCTGTGTAGGCAATAAGTGATAGATCATTTCCTTTTGGATACCATAATCCAAACTCTTATGTTCCTTTGAGAAATTTGAAAATCCTCTTCACTGCTAATACATGTGATTCCTTTGGTCCTACTTGAAATCGTGCCACCTTTCCAACTGCCTGCATTACATCTGGTCTGGATGTTGTGACATATAGTAAGCTACCAATAATTGACTTGTATTGCCTCTGGTCTAAAGAATTTGAATCATCATCTTTGCTTAACTTGCAACTGGTTTTCATAGGAGTGGTAACTAGTTTTCAATCTTCCATTCTGAACCTCTTTACCATTTCTCTGATATACTTAGTTTGAGAAATAAACTTTCGTTGGTTTCTTTGACATATATGAAGACCCAAAAAGAAGGATAGTCCTCCAAGTAATGACATTTCAAATTCATTCTTCATATCCTTTGCAAATTTATGGCTTAACCTGTCATTAGTACTTTCAAAACAAGATCATCAACATAAATTTCAATTAATAAAATATTACCTTGAGTTACCTTGATGTAGAGGTTGTTGTATGTGCTTCCTTTCCATAGTTCGTAGGGAGTTTTGTCATTGTTGTTTCTGAGAATTACTTTTTTTTTAATGTGAACTGATGTATGCACTACTAAGTTTTCTTACAAATCCATCTATGTCGATACTGTCGAAGACTCTACTTGCACAATTGTCCATAATGATGACCCATTTATCACTATACTATCATGAAGTCTTGATTAATCTATCAAACTATACTTCTGCTAACTGATTGCTCTAAATCTGTCTTCTCAAACTTTGCAAGCTGCTCGAAGGATGGTAATTTGGTCTGTCACAGCTATCGCACAAACTCCCCCTCTCTAATATTCATATTACTTGGGAGTCT
Organism: Picea engelmannii; assembly: GCA_009831015.1. Classification (NCBI taxonomy): domain Eukaryota; kingdom Viridiplantae; phylum Streptophyta; class Pinopsida; order Pinales; family Pinaceae; genus Picea; species Picea engelmannii. The sequence continues at coordinate 774,429 of ML785282.1, forward strand.
CTAAGCCAGATGGCTCAAAACAATTTATGCTCTGATGTGTATTCATCATCATCTTGATTGGTATATTCATCATCATCTTCATTGGTAGATTCATTATCTCTATGAGCTATGACTTCTTTCTTTCTATCTGTGGATTCATATTTCACTACAATGCCTGAAAGTACAATCTCTTGAACCTGTTCCTTATTTACCTGCCCTTTATTTCTTTCAGTTATTTTCCAAACCTTTCTATATCTGACATATTTCCTTTTCTTTGTAAAATTTTCTTCATCTCGTTTTATTCCCAATATTGTGATCTCTGGTACCTGGTCTTTGTTCACCTATTCTTCTTATTTTCTTATCCATACTTTCTTATATCTGATATCATTATTCTCTTTCATGGAAGTATCGATCATGATTCTACAATCACTGGCTATGTGTCCATAGTTATGACATTTGTAACACTCAATGTTACGTGTGACCACATAGGCATGGTCTGCTTGAACATTTCTTTTATAATCCCTGCAATCTGCAACCTTATTTCCAAATTTAGTACAATAAAAACAATGACCATAAAATAAATTTTCATACCTGGGAGTGAATGATCTTCTTTGTGGAATAGTCCTTCTGAATTTTTTTCCTTTACTGATCATTATCATGATTGAAGCTTCTTTGTGGCTTGAACATGGATGGTATTCTTGAAGATGTATCTTCAATAGTTTTCTTCTATTATGGTTGACCACGATTCCTTTCTTTGAGTACTTCTTCATAACTCTTTCTATTTTCTCCATTCTTATTTTCTAGAAACGTAGAGTGATTCCCTTCATTCTCTACAACTGATGTGGATTTTTATATCTCTTCAACATTCTTGTTGAGCTTGAAAATTTTGACTCTTAGTGTGACAACTTCTACTTCAATATTCTCAACCTCTTTTTATTTCTTCATTATCTGAGACTTGATTACCTCTTCTATTCTCTTTGCTTCTTCACGTTGGATTTTCAATGTAATTATTTCTTCTTCCAGTCTTCTCTCTTCTTGACCAAACTCTTCCTCAAGTTGGTTTAAATCATTGGTTCTTTCCTTGAGATGATCCATCAGTATATTTTCTCTCTTTTCTAATTCTTTCTTTTGTGTTGCTATGTTGGCTTCTAAACATTTCTTTTGATATTCTAGAGTTTCTTCAATTCTTCTGGCCTCTTCTAGTTGAGATCTTAAATTCTTAATGACCTGCTAATCTTTTTCGGAACCTTGAACACTTTGTTTTTTCTTCATAAATTCTTTCTTGGATGACTTTTTTTCTTCTCTTTCTTTCCTTAGATATTTAATTACACTGATCAATTTTTCTCTATAATCAACTTATGCTTCATCATAATCTTCCTCTTCTGAAACTGTCTAACATGATGAGCATCTTTATTCTTGTTCAGTATCTGCGTCTTCTTTGACATTTTCTGAATCTGCAATGGGTGAAGAATATATGTCATGTAACTTATCCCAAAGTTCTTTGGCTGATGAAAATTTACCAAACTTTTCTCTTACCAGTTTTGGTAATCCTCCCCAGATAAATTCCATTGCTATTTTGTTATTCTTCTTCAATTCCTTCTTGGCTGCAATCTTTGCCCTTTTTGAACTATCATATCCTGTAACAACTGATAGACAAATATAATGTTCTTGTTCCTTTAAAAATACTTATGTCCTTATGCTCCACATCTCATACTTAAAACCATTCTGACCATTAAACATTGATACTCCATTCTTAGAATAATCCATGATCTCCTTCCAATGGTTAAACTGTTTCCTGAAGGAACCTCGCTCTGATACCAATTGTTGGATTACTGAGAGGGGGGGAGAATCAGTAATATAGCAATTTAGTCCTTTTTAACCATATAATCCAAGTGTTATATCAATGTAGCATTACCATCCAATAACTGCAGAGTAAACAAGCAATGAACAAATGAACAATCATACACATACATAATACACCAGTGTTTTACGTGGAAACCCAAAGAGGGAGAAAACCACGGAATTATTTTTCTTATATGTCTTGAAGAATTACATTCATTGGAGGCACCAAATTCCTTTGTTTTCCAGCTACAACTCGAAGGAGGCTACAACCCCCTAGTTTATCAGGCTACAACCTAAGGGAAGCTCCAACTCCCCAACTATCTAGCTACAACCAGAGGGAAGCTACAACCCCCTATGTTCTTCGGCTACAACCGGAAGGTGGATACAACCACCAATCTGTTACCCATGATTTTGGTCATCTTGATGGTGTATTGATGATGGTGTACTCAGGTTCCTAACAAGAACTTTCTCCTGAGAAACGTGACATTCATCTCTTCCCAGAAAACATATTTTTGAAGAGAGTTCGCAAGTTGCTTATGTCCTAGGGTGTGAGAATGACCCATTCTCACAGGCTTCCTTCAGCTAGGGTGCGAACTTCTCGCACTGTGCTACATAGCTAGGGTGCAAACGTTTTCTCAATATTGGAAAAAGATGAAGTCTCGATGGTTCTAGAAGGGAATCTTCTAGAGAATGGGTTGGCATTCGAATGGTTATCATTTTATTGGTTTCCCTGATTTGGTGGGATCATTCTCATCCAAATAACCATCTCATCCTCTCCTATATATTGATGGGATTCTCATGGAAAAGGTTAAGCAAGATTAATTGGAGAATTGGTGAAGGAATTGTGTGAAGGACCTAGCTTGAACACGATCTTGGAGACTCTAGCAAGTCTATCAAGAGGAGTCAGATCTTCTTCATGCAAGGATCGAGAAAGTGTGTGTGTTGGAACCAAGAGTCACCAAAAGGAAGCTTGCGACAACAAGGCAATCAGGTTGTATCTTCTACTTTCAATTAATATGATACAGTGGCATGTCCTTTTCCCATAAAGTCATTCTTACTTTATTGTGTAATTCCATGATCATACACATAAGTTGACGATTGAATATATTTAGCTATCTTCACTTTGGTTGGTTTGTGTTGCCTTGGCCTTGACCTCACGAGAGCACCGGAGTGAAGCGGGAGAAACAAAGACCCAAGGAAGCGATACAAAGATATGTCACTTGTTCCTCTTTACTATCTAATTCAATGGTCATAACTTAGGGAAAGAGTCATGTCCTGTCCTGTTTTGTTCTAGATCCAGGTGGATCTAGGGAGATCTGTTAGTGTCCACACCTACCGATTAGTCCGATACAAAATTGGCGACTCCACTGGGGATGCAACCCATTTTCTTTGTGGTTTTGGGTGTTTTTCCTTGGCCATTTTCTCTTGACTTACCTTTCTCCATTTCTATCAATCTCTAAGTCTTCAGAACACCCTAATAGACCCTTTGGGTCCAGAAGCCCCTTCAAATTTTTTTCCTTTTTCCAAAAATTTGCCTAGTTTCAGACATTCTTGCACTGAACCCCACAGTGGCCTGCGATAATACTTTGAGTTCGCACTTTGATTTTAAGTCCAGTGTGAGGTTCTCTCACTTTTCTCAAAGCTATCCTGCGAGAATGACCCATTCTCGCACTGTGTAACACTGATAGCCTGCGAACCCTCTTTTCAAAATTTTGGATTTAAGATTTTTGCATGTTCAACTGCCCAGATCAGTATAGGTGTCTGAAAAGAACTTCTTGGACCATTGGTTGATGTTTTCTTGTCTTCAAATTTTGTGCACGATCAGTCTTCGGAAATCAAAGGCTCTTCCTGTCCATCTTTTTCTCAACTCTCATCTCTTGACTTTTCTTGGCAAAGATATACTCTCTGATTTTGGAATCTGAGTGCTTGTTTGGTTAAAAACTGACAATCGGTTGAAATTTGGGATTCTTTGTCTTTATCATTTGCTCATTATTTGGAAGATTACTTTTCTCATGCAATTGAAAAGACTGGTTTTGTCTGCTTGTCATTTTTGTTTCCATTGAAAGATTGGTTTGGGTTTTTGTTTATTGCTTGTTCATTAGTTTTTGGTTTTCCTCACTTTCACCATCATGGTCTAGGTCCTTTTTGAAAAGTGAAAAACATTTTTCTTTCAAAAGCATTTTCGTCTTCGAAAACATTGAAAATCACCTGTTGAAATTATTGAAAAAGAAACAATAGAGAATTGTCATTATTGCATGATTCGTTGAAATTGCATTTTAAAGGAAATTGTGTATCGTAGTTCAAGATTGGTCTAGAAAAATTCTCTTTCCCTCCCGTACATAGTACTCATCGAACGAAAAATGATATATTTCATTCCTATCTATGCATCGTTGGGTCAGAGTCTCATACAACATCAGTTTCATCTTCGTTTCCTTTGAGTAACAACAACCCTTAACAACATTGCGCAATTGTAAAATTTAACTAGTAACTCTTTTCTAGGGCTCTATTACACCAACATTTAACTAGGCTAGCGCTTTGGAATAGGTAGAGAGATACACTCTCCAAAGAACAAAACACACTTTATCATCTTGTGTTAAGGAGTGTCAAATTCCATTTACAACATTTTTCCCTAGGAAGCCCTTCTCACACAAGGGTCAAACCCGAGGTTGCATTGATATTGACATAGTTACTCACCCTGTTTTGTTGATATCGGTGTAGAGATTATACGTATTACGAGGGTCACTTGGAGGTATACCCACAATGATGAGTGGAAGCCTCTTGAGTTGATTTCAGGCTAGATACCTTACCCTTGCGTGTGGATCGGACTATCGACTGTCCCCCCAGCCTTTATTGTTGTCGGTGGTAACCTTAGTGGCCTATCTTCTTAGGGTCTTACACAAGGTGACTGTGAAGGGGCAAGTCTTCAAGGTACTTGGAATTGACGTTGGCCAAACTCACTCGGGCTCCTTGGCGGGTATACCCACGATTATGTGTGGGAGCTTGCACCAGGGTGTAAGTCTGTTAAGCAGGTCGTCAGTGTAACTTTTCCACCCTAGCCCAGCCCCTTCTCGTCTCGTTGTTGCGACGTTGGATTTCATCACCAACTAGTGACTTCGGAATTAGAAGGTCTTGTTTGCTTGGTATTGTTTCCTAGATTTTGTTTACTAGCGCGTGTTGTTTGTTTACCCAAGTTGACCATAAGTTTTTCTTCGTAAGTTTGTAACTCATTCACAATAGATCCTCCACGTCGTTCATGTAGAATGCAGGGTTTATCTCTAGAACATATGGAAGGTTCTCAACCCCTGCCTACAAGCTCACCTGAGGGCTCTCCTCAACAGAGTGAAGTCCAAGATGTTACCATGCCACAAGTGGAATGAACCGACTCTCTAGAACATTTCCGAATTACCAATACTCGAGAGGACTTTCGACTTCACCCTGATTTTGAGAGACAGATTATGCGAGTGAATTCTTCCGGAGACTTAGTTGTTGTGTCTTCTGGATCACCGATTGGACCCTTTCCAGGAATAGGGGGCCAAGATCCTTTTTGGTCTACGGGAATTTTTAGATGGGACCTTTTTGGTGCAGGATCAGGCATTGAAATCACCATCTCACCTGTGCTCTTCGAAACCTCTAACCCAGACACAATACCATTTACTATTGCCTATTATTTTCCTGGTATGGACGCCCCACGACCTGACCACATCTTGACCATCCCTATAGAAATGGTCCATTACACAGATACTATGAGTATTCACACCGATATTACCGCAGTTAGTCCTGCCCCATCGACACACTTCTCTCGCCCAGTGTCACCCCGACACTACCACCCGGGTATCGTGCATTGAATGCTTCTATTCCCACTCCTACGCAAACCCCATCCAGTACTCCTGGTGGTCCCTCTTCTTTTGGGCACTCTCTTCCCGGCTTCATTCAGACACTTCCTCAACCCCCTTTTGGAGGACCTTTCTCGTCCCCCACTGGCAGTATTAATCCTAGTGGCACTATTCTGTCATTCACACCAAATTACAATATTCTTGTTGGTGGACAATTTCACCAAGGAGGTTTGACTCAACCCCCCCTTGGCGGGAAAATTCCTATTGGAACATAAATCCCAATTGGAACACAACCCCCAATTGGAACATTGCCCCCAATTGTAACACAACCCCCGATTGGAGGACAACCCCCATCGACCCCACCTTATGGACAAAACATACCTCCACCCTTGGCCCAATATTGGAATCATCTGATACAACATACTCCTCAATCGGCTAGGGGGAAACAGCTTCCATCTGCCTCCGTTATACCCCCTAGTATAGGCCAAACATATCCAGGTACATCCAATCCTATTTGGGGCTTGAATGCTCAAACTCACGTCCCTATTCAAGGATACAATCCCATGAGCTACTTTACTCTAAAACCACCACTGCATCTGCCTGGGTCTTCACACTATATGTAGACTTCTTATGGTCCTACTGGTTTGTCGACAGGGATTCCTCCCTAAAGCCACCAGTACCTGCATGTGAATCGACAATTACCTTTCTTGGCCACTTTGGATCTCCCGGACTTGTCAAGGATTTTAAATGATCCAATTTTTCACTCTCCCCAATGGCCCACTATACCATCGAAGCTACCATAGGACATCCCTAAATTCGACAACAAAGTGGGAGAGGACCCGAAAAATCACGTCATGACTTTTCACCTCTGGTGATCATCCAACTCATTGATGGATGACTCTATTCGTTTACGTCTTTTTCAACGGACCCTCACGGGTTCTGCTGCGAAGTGGTATATAGAATTACGACGAGGTTTCTTCGTTGACTTCAACACCCTAGATATGGCCTTCCTCACCCACTACCAGTTACTGATCCATTATGAAATGGGGACCGATATTTTGAGTTCTTTCAAACAAAACAAAGCCACTCATATATCCGATCACATTCATGAGTGGTGACAGAGACGACGTCTCATCAAACTCGAACTCCCCGATTAGTTGCTGGCAGAGTGGTTCACAAAATCATTTGTGAACGACATTGGTCGTGACATCGCCATTGGTGGAGTGGTCATGGAAGAGCAGGCCATAAGTCATGCTCAATAACTTGACCTCGTTTACTCACAAATGGGTACCCTTTACGACTTACTACTTGACGCACCTCGTCCTTCCACTTTCGCCACTTCGACTACTCCAGCTGCTTCTCATGAAGCCGACGGTGTGATTGGCACTTTCCATGCCCAACCACATTCTGCCTCAAGCACTAACCCCAAACCTTCTTCTTCTAATGTTCAAAATCCTCCGTCTTCTGCCCCTCCCACTGGAAAGACTTCTGAGGTACATGCGTTTCAATCTACCCCAGCTGGTAAAAACAAATCCAAAAAGGGAAGGGGTAAGAATAAGGAGGAAAAAAATACTTCTCAAGTAGAGCACACCAAAACTCCATCTGTTGATGATAGGGATAAGCGCAAACCTCGATACCCTTTTCTTATCTGTGGTTATGATCACTACATGAAGGATTATCCACGACGCCCCGAGGTCACTAAGTTCCTTCAAGGAGCCCCAAAACCACCTGCTCCGGTTGTTTTGTCCCAACAATTCCCATCTCAACAACAGGCCCAATTGGTCATTCATGACCAACCTTCACCTTCTACTACATCCTATGTATTGATGTGTACTGGCGATTCAAAGCAGAACGACCTTGCACTCACCACTCAAGCCAAAGATTATTCTCCCTCTAAAGAGAAGGTTGATGACCCACCTCCTTCATTGGTACAACCCTCTCCCGCGACTCCACCTACCAATGGTCCTCTTCATCTCGAACGACCGAGCCTTGACACAGTTCTTTGACCCCACCCAAAGGGCATCATTCAGAAATCGGCTTTCAATCCTCATGCTCATGTTGCCCAGAACTACAACATTGTTGAAGATCTGGCCCAAGCACCTTCTGCGATGTCAACCCTCAAAGTCCTTCAAAGTTGTCCCACACAATGGAAGGCACTGTTGAAATCTATCGGTGGAATCGACCCGAAAGATACAAATTTAATAATTTTTGACTTGGAAGATCACATTCCAAGGTTACCCGCTCAACTCGCTTTCCAAATCCAAGTGATTGTCTCTGACAAAAACATTTGTCGAACCATTATCGACGAGGGTGCCTAGACGCGTGTCATGTCTCTTACTTGCTGGAAAGCCATTGGCTCTCCCTCTTTGAATGAATCCCAAAACACTCTCAAAGTATTCAATGGCTCTACTTTTAAGCCCTACGGTGTCCTTCCTTCGTTGCCAATCACGTTAGAAGGAAAAATGGTCCAAGTCGAAGTGGAAGTCTTTGACGCTCCTCTTGATTACAATCTTATGCTTGGCCACAGCAGGATCGATTCCATGTGCGCAGTTGTGTCGACCCTTTTTCGTGTGGTACATTTCCCACATCAAGGGAAGGTAGTCATCGTCAACCAATTAGCCTTCTTTAACTCAGATACCCGTACTGGTAACGTACCGTTCATCACTAAAACCCCACCAGGTTATGAGAACGTCGGCGTAGGCCTTCTCAAAGACTCTTCGTTAATGGGTACTTTCCCCATTCCACAACCTGATGTTCCACGCTCATCTATTGCTTCAATCAACATGATATCCACCTCAATTTAGGGAATTCCTGCATCTCACAACCCATGGATGGTACCTAACCCTGGAGATCATCTTCGTTACGGCGACAAAATGTTGTTAAGTCCAGTCAAATCCGCCTATCAGGCCATTCAATCAGCAACCCATTCTACCCCCTCTCTTGGTGAGTTATCTCCAGATCCTTTCCATGTCATTTTTCCCACAGACAAGATGATCATGTCTGTCATGGAAGACACCCCTTGGGATGATGGACATCATCCTTCCATCCTCTTCCTGGAGCAACATACCATCGAGAACTACCAATGGATCTCGACCCCATCGACCGTGGTCGTCATCTCAACTGTTCCCGAGTCCACACACGATGTGTTTTCCAAAGGGAACTTAAGTAATATCTCACCCACTATTCCCCTCGACATATCCATCAAACCTGGAATTGTCGAAAATGTGCATATCGTAGCTTCGTGTTCTCCTGACGAAATCGTCACCTACACGTCCCTTTTCAAAGAGTTTCGTTATGTCTTCGCCTGGATCTACGAAGAAATGTTGGGTATCGACCCTGACATTGTGATACATGAGATCAAGACATACCCCGAAGCTAAAACTCTCTGGCAACGCCTTCATCCAGTTCACCCACATAAAGCGGCTACTATCAAGCTCGAAGTCGAGAAACTTCTCAAAGCCGGCTTTATTTACCCAGAGTCCCTCACTGACTGGGTTTCCAATCTTGTCCCGATCGACAAGAAACAAGGCACAATCCGTGTATGCGTTGATTATAGGGATATCAACAAATCTTGTCCCAAAGACAACTTTCCTACCCCCTTTGTCGATCAGATTGTCTATGATTGCGCCGGAAGTGACATCTTCTCTCTGATGGATGGTTTCTCTGGATATAATCAAATAAACATTGTTCCCGAGTATCAACATAAGACTGCTTTTATTTGTCCTTGGGGCACTTTTGCCTATCGGAAACTCCCTTTCGGTCTCAAGAACGCTGGCACAACTTTTCAACGCGCTATGTCTTATGCCTTCCATGATATCAAGCACATCGTGCAACCATATCTGGATGATTTACCTACTCACTCTATGCGCCGAGTCAATCATCCAATCCACCTTCGAGCCATTTTCATCCGGTGTCAGTTTTACTGTATATACTTGAATCCTCACAAGTGTGTTTTCTGCGTAGAATCTGACCGAATTCTATGCTTTATTGTTTCGCGTCAAGGGATCAGGGTATATCCTTTAAAGGTCGAGGCGATCCTTAATCTCCCTCCTCCTTCTACACTTCGCCAGTTACAAAGTTTGCAGGGGAAAGCAAACTTTCTTCATCGTTTCATCCCAAATTACGCTAAGATAACTCGTGGATTTACACGGCTCCTAAAAAAGGGGTCTGAGTTCATATGGGATACCATCACAAACAAAGCTTTCGAAGCTTTGAAATTGTCCCTAACACATGATCCGCTTCTCTTTCCCCCCGATTACAATTGCGATTATTTCCTCTACATTGCAGCCTCAGATTACACCATTGGTATGGTTCTCGTCCAAGAGGATGATTCTAACGAAGAACATGTTATCTATTACTTGAGTTGAAGTGTAATCCCTACCGAAACCAAGTATTTACATGTCAAAAAACTGGCCTTGGCAGCTGTCCATGCAGTCCAACGCTTCCGGCACTATATCCTCTCTCGCAAGACTACAGTGATTTCTAACTGCAACCCTATGCAACACATTCTCACACGTTAATTGCTAGGGGGAAAATACTCCAAATGGATCATGATACTCTAGGAGTTTGACTTGGAATTCAAACGATCCAAGTCCAAGAAGTCCTTAGTGTTTGCTGAGTTGATATGCGACTTTCCCTATTCTGAAACGGAAAATGTAACAGTTGATTCATTACCAGATGAATCCCTTTTCCTCATTAGCTCTGATGATATTTGGTATGGCGATATCATCATATATCTCCAAACCCAGACTTTCCAACCAACTTTGTCTAGTACTGACCGACGTCGAATACGCTACCAAGCCCGTCAATATATTATCCTCAGGGATACTCTTTATCGTCGGGGGATTGACTCAGTTTTTCGATGCTGCCTAATGTTCGATGAAGCTGAGAAAGCCTTGAATGACTGCCATTCTGGAGCCTATGGTGGTCATATGTTTGGGTATGCTACTGCACAGAAGATCTTATGCGCAGGGTATTTTTGGCCTTCTTTATTTAACGACTGCATAATCGTCGTCCAAAAATGTCATGCTTGCCAGACCTATAATCATAAGATATGGTCACATCCTTCTCCTCTTCACCCTATGGTATCCGTTGGTCCCTTTGTGAAATGGGGCATCAATTTCATGACATGTCACCCCCACTTGGTCGGGGGGCATGGATACATTATTGTAGCCATAGATTACTTTACGAAATGGGCCGAGGCGATGCCGACATTTGATAACACTAGAAATACCGCAACATTATTCATTTTTAATCACATCATAGCTTGTTTTGGTGCTCCCCAGGCTATCGTCACTAATCACGGTAGCCACTTTAGAAACTTCATGATGTCCGAACTCACTGAAAAGTTGGGTCTTTGCCATGAAAACTCAACGCCCTATTACCCACAAGCCAACGGCCAAGTCGAAGAAATTAACAAAGTTCTCATAACTATGCTCCGACGAATGATAGGGATTCACAAAACAAGTTGTCACACAATGTTGTTTTCAGCATTGTGGGCTTACTGAACATCCGTCAAGTCCACTACTGGGTTTACACATTTTTGATTAGTCTATGGTTTGGAAGCCATTCTCCCAATCAAATGCGAGATACCCTCTTTAAAACTAGTTGTTGAACTCCTACCAAACACTTCTGCTGAGGAAGAACGTCTATTGTATCTTATGCGATTAGACGAAACTCGATGCGATGCTACCCTAGTCATAGAAGCTCAAAAAAAATGTGTCAAGGCCCAATACGACAAACATGTCAAGCCTCGCATTTTCTTCAAGGGAGATCTCGTTCTCCTCTATGAACAAGATCGAGATATGCTAGGAGATGGAAAATTTGAAGCCATGTGGTGAGGTCCTTATATTGTTAGACGAGTTTTGGAAAAAGGGTCTTATGAGTTAGTAGATTACGATGGTATCCCTTTGAGTGAACCCAGAAATGGGTTGTACTTGAAGAAGTACTATGCATAAGATCACCTGTGCACGAGTACCTGTATTTTTATTGTATCATACTTCTTGTGTGTTGTTGTAGCTTGCTTTTGTCGTTATCTGGTCTCTGCCCTTATGTGACGTTGTGTTTGATTTCCAGATGTCGGAGTCTTCGCTACCCTACATTGGCTTCGCTGATGGCGCTAGCCACAGTACTCAAAACCTTGCTTCCGCTGCATGGGAAATTTACACCCCTACAAACGAACTTGTCTCCTTACAAGGTGTGTGTCTCGGTCGTGCGACCAACAATATTGCAGAGTATAGAGTCGTTATCGAATTGTTGATTGATGTTATCTCGCTCGAAATCCGTCATTTGGTTGTGCAACTCGATTCACAGCTCGTAGTACTACAGTTAAGTAATGTCTATACTATTCGAAGTCCTACTTTGTTACAGGTGTATTTGTGAATTCGCCTCTTGGAACATTATTTTGATTATATTTAATATCAACATATTCCTAGATGTCTAAATACATTAACTGATGCATTAGCTAACTATGTATTAGACAGACATTTGGGTCATTTATAAATTAATCGCATCAATTTTCACACAACACAAGATAAACCGGTAGAAGACATATGTATATACAACGATCAAAAGAGTTTTTACAAAAAGTTTTGTCCGAGGACCAAAAATTCAAAATCTAAAGCTTATAGCTTCTACAAAGTGACGTCATGGATGACGTTCATGGTAACACACGACTTCCCAGGAAACCATACGAATTAGTCAGCCGATGGACTCTGACACTCCTACTATATGACGCTGATAACGTCGTGGAACCTCTCCAAGGGGCATGTCCAGAATGTCTGCTGTCAAACCCTCTAGGTTTTGTTCCACTGCTTCATAATCTTCGGTGTCCCATCGTGGCACTGTAGCCACCTCTCCTCGTCACTGAATAGGAGAAGTACCAGGAGGTCGGTAAGGTCCCATGTCTGTGTCATCAAAAAGAATTTTGTATTTAGACCTTGGACGAAAATAAAAAACATTTTCATATGATAAAATTCACAAAAACATTTAAAAAGAAAAATGTGTACTTCTTACCAAGATCCCCCCACTGAGCGCCCTCGGGCAGGACCAAATCCAGATCTCCTCAGAATTCCAACCCGACGTAGGCATAATCATCGACCATCAGCATCTGTGGTCGCAACCAGTCGAAGAAGGCATCATTATGTTTGATAATTGGTCCAGCTACGTGCCGGTCCATGAGCTAACACCGCCTCAGCATTCTTGGATCTGTTGGAGCCAGTAAACCCCACTCAACCTACAGCCTCAGCAAGGGAACCCTCTGAAGAAATAAGGACACCAACAAAGACCCATACCTGAATTGCTTCAGGTTACCTCGCCTACATTTGGTCAAGTGCTTCTTCATGCTACTAAGAACTGCGTTTTCCTAGTTAGAAACCCGAGGCTTTGTACACTCTATGGCATACTAAAAGTAGCTCTGGAGATCCATGTGAGGAGAAGCACTCCCAACCATATGAGAAATGGTGAACAAAATAGTGCGAAGGGTCAAATCTCGCACTCCCCAAATGGAAACTTTCCCTTTGCTCCTCTCTGCCTCTGGAACACAGTGCAAACAATAGTACTCACTCATGGGCAGCCCACCACCTTTGCTACCAGTTAAGCTCGCATGGTACCCACGCCGTGACAGTCCTGTCAAGAAGTAAATGTCCTCGATATCCAAGGACAATGTGTGGACCCCTACATGGAATACTTGTTGGTCGGGATCCCACATGTGCACAAGGTACTCCAATAACCTGACTTGGGCCCTCATACCTGGGATACGAAATAATTTCAGAAGACCACAGTCTCGTAAAGCGGTAATGGTGGCCGGATGATTCCCGACAATGGCATCATCTTCTTCGTTCTCTCTTTCACGTCATTCTAGAACCATGGTGATGTCCAAATACCTGCATAAGAAGCATAAGAAGAAAGTTAGTAACTCTATTCAACACTTGGTATCTTTTTCATTGAGCAAAACTTTAAAAAAAATTCCACTTTGCAGTTCTCGCAGGTTCCCTTTAGGCACAGTGCGAGGTTCTCGCAGGCCCCATATGGCTGGCCTGCGAGAATGGTTGAGCGCAAATTTAACCCCCAAAACAAACTCAAAACTATGATTTTTTCCAATAAAAATGAAAAATCAAACCATGAAAAGATAGAGGACAAGGAGCTTACCTCACTGCCGGAAACGGTTTGTCAAATGGATGCCCGTAACTCCCTCAATCAAACGCCGAAATTCAAGGGAAAAGAGGGGTTTTGGACTCAAATATTGGTAAAGTTAAAATGACAATGGTAAAAAGAACTTTTACCCCTTTATATTTACTTTTACCATTTGTTATTGGATTTTATAATTGTTTATTTATTAAAACCTAATGCTTAATACGCTTTTGAGTGCGACTTTTGTAGATGTAATGACCTCGATGTTCATGCACAGGGATGCGGATATTTTTTCTTATTCTTCGCATATTTTAATTGTTTTTTATGGTTTTTGTACAAAACCTCAAGCTTGGTCTTTGTCTGTTCTCACGCTCAAAAATACATGAAAACGTGATCAAGCACACTTTTATCACTTTTTCGGGCTCAACAAGGTTATACGAAAAAGGAACCTCCTTGGAGTCCTCTTTAAGATCTTTTCAGACTCTCTAAACATGAAAAGATTGTCGAGCGACCTTGCTATTTTCACGCTCGTTAAAGTATTTGAAGAAAGCATTTGTTGGGCGATAATTTATCTCTTTTTCGGTCTCATTAGACTATTTTACGAAAAAGGAACTGAGAGAGTTCTCTTTTAAGTGTTTTTCCAGACTCTATAATCATGAAAAACCTTCGAGTTTTCTATCTTTGGACTCGTTAAACAAACATTGACAGACCCGTAATGGGACCGAACCAATCCTTCCTAGGGTTCGTTAAACATACTCTGAAGGACTTATTCGAAGGATGAGCTTATATCAACAAGCATATGTTATCCTCCTCAATCTTGCGTAAAAATAAAGAGGTACTCGCCAGAAATGGTGGGGGGAAATTTGGGAAATGGATGTGTTCTCATATTCATATTAATTGGCAGTAAATGTCACTCTTGAACATGACACCCCCCTATTCATTATTTGAAGCCAGTTTGGGAAATACATTTGTCTCTCATTCGATTTGCTACAAGATAATACCGTGCGTCGTCTCTGAGTCAATGCTGCCAAATCATTGGTCGTGTCATTCATATGTTCAATAGAATTTCATCTAAAACCTTTATTGAGTCAGCCATCTGCAGTTGTCCATTCTCTCTGTGTCAGCCTTCCCTGTGTCCAGTCCAACTTACATCATACTATGTTTCACCTTCGAAATCTATTACTCATTTCTTGTCATTGATGGGGGATACATCAAGGCCCTCCTGTGACGATTTTTGTTCCATCAACTTCAGCTCATTATCCAGAAACAAGACTTAGAAATTCTTTGGTACCTTGGAACTTGCATGCCTCAATGGCAGGTTTCCTCGCTTTCGAGAGTGGGTTTACATCATTGACCCCTGATAGAAAGATTTCATCGAATTTTTGACCTCAACTCATTCATTCACATTCGGTGGAGTGTACTTGTGTACCTTGGGGGTCATTGACATTAATGGTGATTTCCCTCGCACTTGTTAATGGTTTCATCAACGATCGGTAATCAAGTGGTTTCTACCATGTTCGACTTCGACACATGTAATCACATGGTTAGATTCATACTTTCAGGCGACGAGATTGAAGACCCTAGATCTCATCTCTTTGTCCAGGTTGCGATGGAATATGTATAATTTGCGACACATAGATCCACTTTGTATGTCTCGTGGCTATGTTGTATCGATTTGAATTTTCTTGCATAGATCCACAGTGTATTCCTGGTGGCTATGCGATATTTTGACGGCATGGATCCATAGTGTATGATTGGTGGCCATGACCTATGCTTATAATGTCATCCGTCCATGATATGAGTATGGGAATGCCTACCTTAGAACTAGTATGATATTCTGCAGATGCTTGGTTGTTCGCAGGTTTTCGATTAGGTGCGCTCCTGGTTTTCAACACACACGCGCAATTTACAAAGTATTTCGGCTGTCACTAATTCCAGCCTCATACTTTAGGGGGCATTTTGTTACCCATGATTTTGGTCATCTTGATGGTGTATTGATGATGGTGTACTCAGGCTCCTAACAAGAAATTTCTCCTGAGAAAAGTGGCATTCATCTCTTCCGAGAAAACATATTTTTGAAGAGAGTTCGCAGGTTGCTTATATCCTAGGGTGTGAGAATGACCCATTCCCCCAGGTTGCCTTCAGCTAGGGTGCGAAATTCTCACACTGTGCTACATAGATAGGGTGTGAACTTTTTCTCAAGATTGGAAAAAGATGAAGTCTCGATGGTTCTAGAAAGGAATCTTCTAGAGAATGGGTTGGCATTCGAATGGTTATCATTTTATTGGTTTCCCTGATTTGGTGGGATCATTCTCATCCAAGTAACCATCTCATCCTCTCCTATATATTGATGGGATTCTCATGGAAAAGGTTAAGCAAGATTAATTAGAGAATTGGTGAAGGAATTGTGTGAAGGACCTAGCTTGAATAGGAGCTTGGAGACTCTAGTAAGTCTATCAAGAGGAGTCAGATCTTCTTCATGCAGGATCGAGCAAGTGTGTGTGTTGGAACCAAGAGTCACCGAAAGGAATCTTGTGACATCAGGGTGATCAGGTTGTATCTTCTACTTTCGATTAATATGATACAGTGGCATGTCCCTTTCCCATAAAGTCATTCTTACTTTATTGTGTATTTCCTTGATCATACACATAAGTTGACAATTGAATATATTTAGCTATCTTCACTTTGGTTGGTTTGTGTTTCCTTGGCCTTGACCTCACGAGAGCACCGGAGCGAAGTGGGAGCAACAAAGACCCAAGGAAGCGATACAAAGGTATGTCACTTGTTCCTCTTTACTAGCTAATTCAATGGTCATAACTTAAGGAAAGAGTCATGTCCTGTCCTGTTTTGTTCTAGATCTAGATGGATCTAGGGAGATCTGTTAGTGTCCGCACCTACCGATTAGTCCGATAACACTGTCCTTGCCCCGTCCAACCATCCTGATGTATAAGTAGAATGATAGAACCACTATCACACTATCACTGTGATATATGTTGTTATAAACCTGTACCAAACAACCTATACCAATAACATGAACCATGCATCAACCATGCATCAACCTGTACCTCAACCTGTAATCAACCTATACCATAAACAAGTGCATCAACCATGAACCAACCTGTACCTCAAATTGTAATCAACCTATACCATAAACAAGTGCATCAACCATGCATCAACCTGTACCTCAACCTATACCATGAACAAGTGCATCAACCATGCACCAAACCTGTACAATAACTTGTCACAACAACCTGTCACAACAACTTGTACAAAAAACCTATCACAACAACCTGTCTCATATATTTTATCAACCAAATCATATCTACTCACTAATATCAATCACCAAGACAACTCTCAAATATGTGCATCAACCAAGTATAACACAACAACTCATAATCATCACCAAGATCAATATGTGCTTCTAATAATTCAAGTATGCTACATCACCCATAAACCATGTGTCAACAATACTACTAACAAGTGCTTCCAACCATGTACCAAGTATGTACCAATCATGTATCAACTAATCATCAATATGTACCAACATCATCAACTATACACCTCATGTATGTGCCAACTCATCAACTACTTGTCTCAACCATGTACCCGAAATGTACCTGAACCAAATGCCCTCATCAATTTCATTATCCAAATCTGATTTGTAACTCTGTAATAGACCTGGTGTATATGATCATTTTACTGCAAACCTTCCTTAACTTTAACAACAAGAGCCTAGCATTTTCATCAAACTTTTCTTTAGTATCACATGCCTAGTTTTGGATTAGTCAACAACCCTAACTTGAAATAATAATAACTTTGTACCTGTAATGAATAAAGATCTAAAACTAATACATCATGTTATTCAGTGTGTTTAATGCAATTCCTCCAGGTGTCACTACTTGGAACCTCTCAGAAAAGTATTTATAGCAAGAATGACATACCTTGCTGAATTATGGCTTATTCTAAAGAGAGACATTTTAGAGCGTGCCACGCACAGAATATTTGTTGAATATATATGAAACTATTACACAACATACTAAAGAATGTACTCTAACCAACACATTTAGTATTATTGAATTTGGATATGTTATGAAGAAGTTATGACATTTTTATCTGAAACACTTGTTTTAGACTAGTTTCAGGACTAGCCACAAACCCTATGTTCCACGGAGTGTAAATCCAAAAATACAATGACCCAAAAGCTGAATATTTTACCACAGATACTTGGATATGTTTCCACAATGTCATAGCAATTTGATGATCTGAATCATTATATAAAAAAATATATTGCGAAAATGGTGAGATGACCTGTAAATAACATACATTAGAGAGCATCATCAAAAGAATTTATCCTTCCTTGAATTCCGGCCTTCTTTTCTTCACCTTTCCTCAGAAATTCAGATTAGATATACTTTGGTTAACTCAGACACCTATAGGTATTCAATATGCTCAAGTGTGTCTTAAATGAGAGAGTCTTTCCTCTTATTTATATGCTCCAAGTAGCTTCCTTAAAAACATCTTCTCGACCACTTTGCCCACTTTCCTTATTTTAGGGTTAACCCACTTCTAATTTCTCCATTAAATTTATTATTGAAATAATTTATTTTGTATTCACTTTGAATTATAGTACACTCATCACTTCACTTTATTATTTAATTTTTAAAATCTCTTAAACCACTTTGACTACTTTGACCTTTTGGGGCTTCTAGATGACATATCAGGGTCATCCTACTTCGTAACACCATAACTCTCAAACCGTGAGGACTTGCGTGACATTCCACATACCACCAAAAATGGGATGACATGTACTATCCATATATAGTATTATTACTAGAAAATATATCAAAACGTATACCATTATCCATCAAGCAAACTTGGGTCCATTACCCAAACCTGGGTTCTCCAACTTCTCATGGCCATAACTCTCTAACCGTGAGGAGTTATGTGACGTTCCACATACCACTGGAAATGGAATGACAAGAAATATACATCTAGGATAGTTTCACTAAAAAATTCACTGACCTTTATCTTATTATTCCACAAATAAGCATGGGTTCTCTAACCATACTTCTAGGATAACTCAATCCGCAAAGTGTCTTCCCGTGAGGGATTTCACCATAAGGGGACCACTTTGGAGTTCATCCATTTGTACTTATTACCAACCATGACAAGACATAATGATTCATCTTTGAATCAAACAAACTTGGGTCCATTACCCAAACCTTTGTGCTACTGGAATTCGCTACCGTACTTTCTCCAAGGGTTGACATCAATGAAAACTAACAATCCATACCAACTATCCATCAACCTAATCCAACTGTTTGACAATCTCCCCCTTTGGTATTGATGGAAACACTTACTCATGATAACATTCATTCTTATACTCTTTATTAATGTTTCTATATATCCTCCTTTATTAATGTTTCTACCTGCTTCTGTTGGATAGAAGTTGCTTGGGCCGAGGCTGTAATGGTTGTAGTATCCTCACCTTTTGAATAGATTGTGAAGAAGCTTAATTTTGTAGTATGAGATACTAACTTGCAGCATTGTTTAGGTGGAACATTACACATTGTCGATTAAGGTTGGTTTTCATTGATGTCAACCCTTGAAGAAAGTCCAGTAGAAAATTCTGGTAGCACAAAGGTTTGGGTAATGGACCCAAGGTTGTTTCATGTATAATGGTATGAGTTTTCATATATTTTAAGGTAATACTATTCTATATGGATAGTACATGGCATGTCATTTCTGGTGGTATGTGGAAAGTCACATAACTCCTCGCATTTTGAGAGTTATAGCCTTACGAAGTTAGAGGACTCTCATATGTTGGCATGAAGCCCCAAAAGGTCAAATAAGTCAAAGATCTTGCAAAGAAGAAATTATTATTTAAATGATAAAGTAAAGTGAAAAATTCAAGAAGGATTATTTAAATAATAATGTGAAGTGACAAAATCAAAGAAGATTATTTAAATGATAAAGTGAGGTGACAAAGTCAAGAAGGCATATTTAAATGATAAAGTAATGGAGAATTTTCTAATTATGGAAAGTGGTTAACCATAAAAATGAGGAAAATAGGTTAAGTGACCTATAAATGGGTTAAGTGACATAGAAATAGGTTAAGTGACCTAGAAATGGGTTAAGTGACCTAGAAGATGCTTATAAGGAAGATATTTGGAGAGTATAAATAAGAGGCAAGTCTCTGTCATTTTATATCACACTTGAGCATATTGAATATCTATAGGTGACTAAGGTAACCAAAGGATATATAAGCCTA
This sequence comes from Picea engelmannii, assembly GCA_009831015.1. NCBI lineage: Eukaryota > Viridiplantae > Streptophyta > Pinopsida > Pinales > Pinaceae > Picea > Picea engelmannii. The sequence goes on from ML785282.1 coordinate 794,484, forward strand.
ATTTCAGAGGGAAGGTGAAGAAAAGAATGTCAGAATTCAAGGGAGGATAAATTCTTTTGATAATTCTTTCTAAGGTATGTTATTTATAGGTCATCTCACCATTTTCGCAATATTTTTTTTTCTAGAATGATTCAGACCGTGAAATTGATAGGCCATTGAGGAAACATATCCAAGTATCTGTGGTAAAAAATTCATCTTGTGGGTCTTTGAATTTTTCGAGTTACACTCCATGGAAAATAGAGTTTGTGGCTAGTCCTGAAACTAGTTTAAAACAAGTGTTTCGGGTAAAAACGCCATAACTTATTCATAACAGATCAAAATTAAGTAAGAAAAAATGTGTTGGTTAGAGTATAGTATTTAGTATTCTATGTAAAATTTTCATATCCATTCAAAAAATATTCTGTGCGGGGCATGCTCTACAAGGTCGCTCTCTAGAATAAGCTAGAATTCAGCAAGGTATGCCATTGTTTCTATAACTCCTTTTCTGAGAGGTTCCAAGTAGTGACACCTAGAGGAATTGCAGAAAAATAACTGAAGAACATTGTGTACCACTTTCAGATCTATATTCATTATAGGTACATAGTTATGATTATTTCAAGTTAGGGTTGTTGACTAATCCCAAACTAGTCATGTGAGACTAAAGAAAAGTTTGATGAAAATGCTAGTCTCTTGTTGATGAAAATGCTAGTATCATATACACCAGGTCTATTACAGAGATAAAAATAATATTTGGATGATGAAATTGATGATTTCTTTTGGTTAAGGTACATGTTGGGTACATGGTTAAGACAATTAGTTGATGAGTTGGCACATACATGAGGTGTATAGTTGATGATGTTGGTACATATTGATGAGTCATAGTTGATGAGTAGTTGACACATGATTGGTACATACTTGGTACATGGTTGGATACACTTATTTATGGTACAGGTTGATTACAGGTTGTTTGGTACAGGTTGGTGCGTGGTTTCTGCACTTGTTTATGGTACAAGTTGATTACAGGTTGAGGCACAGGTTGATGCATGGTTGATGCATGGTTCAAGTTTATTGGTACATGTTTACAGTGGTATATCTCACAATGATAGTTTGATAGTGGTTCCATCATTCTAATTCTACATCAGGATGGTTGGACAAGGCAAGGACAGGTGGTTGTAACCACCTTCTGGTTGTAGCCGAAGAACATAGGGGGTTGTAGCCTCCTTCTGGTTGTAGCGAGAGAATAGGGGAGTTGGAGCTTCCTTTAGGTTGTATCATGAGAAACAAGGGGGTTGGAGCCTCCTTCCAGTTGGAGCTGGAAAACAAAGGAAGTTGGTGCTTCCAATGAATGTAATTCTTCAAGACTTATAAGAAAAAGCATTTTGTGGTTTTCTCTCGCTTTAGGTTTCCATGTAAAAAACTGGTGTACTATGTATGTGTATGATTGTTCATTTGTTCATTGATTATTTACTCTGAAGTTATTGGATGATAATTCTACATTGATATAAAACTTGGATTATATGGTTAAGAATGATCAAATTTCTCTATTTCTGATTCACCCCCCCTCTCAGTAATCCAACAGTCATAACTACCTCTAGTGTTCTATAGAGATGACACCCCAGAGAAACAATGGAACTGTGGGGTCGAGACTCATAAACAACATGGAACTTCCAGATATATGGTTGGACTAAGAGAACATCACAAAAATCCAATGGGGAAACATCACATAATACCTCATCCTTGAAGGGTTGGATATCGTATGACAATCGACATTGTTGGCAAACATGGAGATCGCATCCCTGGCAAAGCTACTCGATGTTGTATGGTTGCGGGTGTGATGTTTTCAACAATCCCAACTGTTTAACAACCTCTGTTGAGATGAGGTTCTTCTGGTTTCCTCTATCAACAATAAAATGCAGCGGATTCCCCTTCACCCACATCTGTGACTGAAAAAGGCACTCCCCCTCTTCAGGATATGTTGATTCTTCTGGTTGAATTGTTGCGGTCACGAAAATAGCAATGGGATCTACGTCAATGATCTGTCTTTTACCAGTATTTTTAGAATCAAATTCTAAATCAGGGTTAGTCTCCTTGTCTTTGATCTTGGCCACCAATAACTATTTTGAGCGACATTCCTCGGTGTTGTGCCAGGGGATTTTGTGGAAATTGAACCATTTTCTGGTGTCCTTCTTTGTCTTTCCGTGACCCTTCTTTTCCTGTGGCTTGGACTGGTTTTCGAGAGACTATTTGTTAGGGATGTCTTTATCATACTTTGGTTGTTTCATATTTGCAGACCCAAACTCTTGTTTGTTCTGTTTCTTAAATTTCTGTTCAATTTTAACAACATATCGATAAGTATCACCAAGTGATGAAATGTCCAGAAAATCCATTTCAGTTTGGATGTATCTGTGTAGAGCCCCATAGTATTTCAGATGAAATTTCATTCAGAGTATTTGATACCCAACTTGGTGCGCAATTTATGGAAGGTATTGGTGAACTCTGGAACTTCTTGGCCCCTCTATTGTTGCAGTGTGGTCCATCTCATGTACCGGTCCTCATAGTTTCCAATAGGGTAATACTATTCCTTTACCCCATCCACAAAAAAATCCCAAGTGGGCTCGACCCCATATATTATAAAATCCTCTATGGAACTTTTCTCCCAGTAATCTTCCCACCAATGTTTGACATGGGGGAGAGCTTTAAAGAGTGTTAATATGATCTTTTCCTTGTCGTAAAAATCATGAACATATAAATAACCTTCTAACAGATTTAACCATTTGTCTAGGGTATCCTCATCTATCTGACCTTCAAATATGAGAATATCAAAATTAACCTATAGCTTGAAAGGAGAGGTTCTTCAAAAGTGTTTTTTTGATGAAGATGCACTTGTTTCTATCGGCAAGCATTGAAGGATGTGGGAACAATTCTCCATCATTTTGTCACTCTGTCGCATGAGAGCTTGCTCAAGAAACAGATTGATAGAATCATCTGCTCCGTCGTTTTTCTTTTCTTCCACCATGGAGGGTTTCTTGGGAGTGCGAGAGTGATTGTATTCAAGAGAGAAAATATCAAGACCCAACTTGATATACTCGGACCTCGTCGGGGACATGCACTGAAAAAAATGATCAAGAGGAGCTTGCTCTGATACCATTGATCGGGATTATTTTCGGCACAAATTGAGAGCGGAGATATAATATAGAAATGTACAGAGATATCTCGGATATTGAATAATATAACAGAAATGTATCAGAGATGCAACCATAAACACAGAGATAAAATAATACACAATTTTCTATTAATGAGCGAAAATGTACAAACATTGTAAAATACAGAGTGAAAGACTTGCTAGAATGGTGGCAATTTATCTCTGAGAAGAGATTTGATGGTTAATCGCATATGTAAGAAGATTATTTTAAAATGAGGCTCCAAATACCTTTTTCATATAAGGAAAATCCAAAACCCTAACCCCGGAAGATGAAAAGGCAACAGTTTTGTGGACCCCGTTTTGGGTAGTTTGGTGTATGAACTTCCCGGGGGCGTAACTTTGGCATACGATCTTCGTTTGGGGTGCACGATAGCTCTTTGGAAAGGTATCGTCAAGGAGATTCATTTAGGGGGATTAATCAAAGTCTTTAGTTATCATTGAGAATCTCAATCCCAAAAAACCTTCATTTAGGCCCTCAAAATGGCCCCGGAAGTTAAAAACTGCTAAAAATAGTAAATTACCAAAATTGCCAGAAAACTATTTTGAGCCAGTTGGAAAAGATGGGTGGCCACCGATATCCACCTGGATCAGTGTGATAGCTCATTGGAAAGGTATTTTCGAGAACTATGCATTATTCCATCGAACTCTGACTTTGCTTATAGTTTAACTTTTCCAAGCCAAGAAAACATTGTTTAGGGCCCCAAAACGGCCCTGGAAGTACAGAAAGATGTACTGATATTAAAACTTCCAAAATAATCCAGTTGGAATATGTGGGAAGCCACCATTATCCACTTGGATGATGTGTAGGGCTTCAAGATAGCCTCGGAAGTGCAAATCCCACAGTTACAAAGAAATGTCCCCATTACAGAGAAATTTGTTGAACTGAAAATTGTCAAGATGAGCCAGTTGGAATTTGGAACATGTGGGTGGCCACCAATATCCACCTGGATCAAGAGAATAGATTACAAATTATTTCCCAGAAGATGAAGGATCCCCTTGATTTCATTCCCAAAACACAATGAAATCCTCTCTCTCTACAACTACAATTTCAAGAACGGGATATGGCGTTTAAAGGGTCTGCAATTCCTCGTCAATCACCAGGAAAAAATATTAAATCATTTGATCTTTTTGAGGTTCCTAATGACAATCTAAAAAACAATGTCAACATCTAGAGAGATCATCTCTTTGGTACATGTGCGATATCGATTCTCTTAACGTACGGAAAGGAGAAGTGGTCTTAGTTTTGTCTCCCAATGTTCTTCTCTTTATGAGACACATTTCATTTTTCCCATAGCCGAAACCATTCTCAACACCATGAACACTCGTTTGGATGCTCACAAACTTTTCACCATTGAATAAATACATGGATTTGTATCTAGTGGGCATGGCATTTCGTTCACTTTTTCTAAATTCCACATGGTCGACTCATCCATAAAAGTAAACCGATGTTTCACATGTGAGATAAAACCAAGGTGCATCAATTGTTGATTGAAAACTATTTCAAGCCCCTTGGGTAGCCTAGGCTAGGCCTAGGAACTCATTGCCATTTTTTTTTAGGGATATCCTTTGGCTCAGGTTCAAAGAACATCACAATATACATGGATGAAAGAGAGTTTATTTATACCTAGACCGCATATAATATGAAAAATTTCCATTGAATGTTCCTGAATATTGTGATCCAAAAGATGGCTTAATGTTTTGAGAGAAAGATATCAATTTCAATAGATTCACGCTCAAGGAAATTTTCCAGTCACCTAAATAGGTTTGGAACAAAATTTATAAGTGGGAGAGTGATAAAAATGAGGGAACAAGGCTCATTGACAAGGGTATTTGTGTGTGAGCGCACGCACACACACACACACACACACACACACACAGTGCGAACAAGAACGGATAGGAGATGGTGAAACCCTAAAACTCACGAACAACCATGTACATAGAGAATGACATATAGGATAACATATATGGTGGTATGGAATCGAACAGAGGGACACACATGAGAGAGAGTGGCATGAACAATGTTGAGGAAGGAAGAGGGGTGAACTTGCAAGTAGATGGAATTGTTTCTACATGTGAGAATGAAAATGCCCAAGGTAATAAATGAGACAAGTGTTTCTAGACAAGGAAAACTAAGCTATGGAAAAGTATCATAGATTAATTCAATCTTAAGAACTATAGGTTCTCTTATACCACTGTTAGAATACACCATATTGGAGATGAGCCTAGAATACTTTTGATTAATATGATACACATATAAATACATGATCTCGACTTTTGGATCCATCTTCGAAGAGGTCTCTTGGACTCTCGATGATAGTTCCTATTCATTTAAATTTTCATATTCCTTCTCAAGTGAAGAATACCATGACCCTAATGGATTAGTTTTCCAACAAATTTATTTAATATAAAATTAATAAATTAAAGTAGGTTTAAAATTATCTGGGAACATTTTGAGTACTTTTCCTTATTTCGGGGATGGTATCTAAGTTAAAATCTAGAATCTTTAGGACACAAGTTTCATTCCCATTACAATAATATAATCGTTAAGAGATCAACATATCACTTGTGGGAATTGAACCTGGATGGAGACGATAACAAATTCCTTCAAATCACTCAAACTAATCTAAACTCAATTGAAAAAATACTATATATATTCTATAATAAAACAATTAATATTATATATATTAAAATCATTTTATTTAAAAATACCTCATACCAAAAATTACATATTCCAACACAATTTCTTTGCTTCTAAAAGCATATTAATAACCAAAACCATTTGTCTCTTACATTTGATTTCCATAAAAACCACTTTCCACATGGAATATTTGTTTCCATAAACCACTTTCCAAGTGGAAGATCCATTTGAAGCGGTGGAAATGACACTGCACAATTAAGAAAGAAAGGTGACAACTTTCATGACATGTCTTTAAAAGCCTTATTTCGATGTGGTCATGGTTTGCAAATTTATTATCCACGTGATTTATGCCACATGTATCCATACAAACAACCATTTCATCCATAATTATCTTCATATATCACAAAAAGAACAATTAACCTACTCCACTTAGAGCGAATTGAACCTAGATTTTTTGGCATATCCCATTGGTGACGTTATTTTCATATTATTTTCTTTGATGTTCTTTCTCCTTCATATGGAAATGGAGAACACATATATACTTCTATCAAATATAACCAACAACATAATCCTTTGCATTTTGGTGGTACAATGTGTGGTAGCAGTGCTACAAAAATAAGGACTGATGGATCCAAGGGATTTGGTAAAGTTCAAGCTAACAAACTTGTGTTGGACTTTAGACCTGCAAATAGAATCATGAACATAAACAAAAATAGAGAAATATAAAACATCACACAGTGCAACAGAGATGAATAGATGGGAAAAAAAATCTCACAACGACCAAGAATGAAATGGGGGCAATGGTATTCTCTATTGCTCTGTGAAGAAATGAATACAAGTCTCAATAAAATCCTCATGGGATTCTTCATTTAAACAAGAGATTCTCAAACATTTCCAAGCATATGGAACAACAAAATCTTGATAAACCTCTGCCCAAATGAATGTAACTACAAGGTGTGTTGTGACAACCCAACAATCTCTACCTTGACAACAATTTCATGATACCTTTCCCAACTAATCAAACATCACCTTCATACAAACCAAGAGAATCCAAACACCATCTCAAATTCTCTAACAACACTGGTTGCATGAACATGTCCGCATAGTTTTCTCCAGTATGGACTACTCCACCTACACTGAATCAACATAACCACAAGCTCAATTAGTTCAACCATTGTAGGTGATACTTGTGCCTCTAAAATACTGACGCACCCATTTCATTTCTTTACTTAGATTTTCCATGTATCCACTGATAAAACCAACTACATGTGAAATATCAAACCATTTCATCGCATACATCAAACTTCGTACTAGAATACGATACATATAATCGTTTTCTTCTTCATTGCTTAGGACATAAACCTGAAGAAAGCTTACAATGGAAAACTAAAGGGATATTTATCGGTTTCACATTATTCATATTGAATTTCCTAAGTATTTTCTCCACACACTTCTATTATGATAACCAAATCTTACCATATTTTTTGTCTTTGTGTATTTCCATGCTCAAGTTTGTTTTAGCTACTCCTAGATCCTTCATATCAAACGTTCTAGCCAATTGAGTCAACCTGTGAATCTCAACCATGCTTATTCTTGCTACAAGCACAACATATATTACAAATATAATGAGTATACCATAAACATAATGGTTATACTCACTTCTTGTAAAATTTGGCTCACCATGAAGGAATCAAACATCTTGTACCATTGTTTGTTTGAGCTTCAGGTCATAAAATGACTTCCTATGTTTGAAAACCAATATCCATTTGTGATCTTGAACAAATCTTAAGTGTTCCATGTACACATCTTTGCTAATGATGATTTGTGGGTAGTAGGATCCCATAATTTGTATCCCTTAACTCCCTCACCATAACTAGCAAAGATGCATTTCAAGCCAACCAAGTGAGCCTTCACCTATCACCTCCAAGCTAATTCCAATGCTTCATTCCATGCAATACATGGGCTCTAAAATCATGTGCTACCAGAAACATGTTCCTGAAAACCATGACTCTTACCTAACTTCGCCCCCCCTTTCCATGACCAAAACCGACCAAACTTCCCTCAAAGTCAGGGTATTCGAGAATATGACATGCTCCTCCATGTCACCTAGGTCGTCCACACTTTACCGATGACATTTCAAACAAGGGGTACACATGCCTAACCTAGTCTTACAGTCGTATGCCCATTTACATAAATCCACCCAGAAATTTTCATTCAAGACTTTCACCATTGCTTCAAATCTGAATAATCCCATCAACACTCTGCTTCCATGCTTGACTTGCCACCATTACCGCCAGATATAACTTTGCTTCCTCTGGAAACTCATCATAATGGTCCATGATCATCTCGTTGAGACATTCCATCAAACACTTTATGTGCATCCTCCAAACTGCAGAACTTGGCATACATACGCAATATACCCAAGAGGAAACATTTCTCTAACCACTTCCATGGCTTCAAACTCCATTGCCCTATCGACCTTTCTCCTCAGCATCCAGTAACCTTTCAAACTGATAGGTTTTTTCCTTCTCATGGATAGAATGTCAAAACCTCGGTTCCCTTGCGACATACTCTCCTTCCAAAAACTGTCAACAATAACATGAGTCATGACCAAATAGTAATGTTTACAAAATAGGCCATCTACACTGAAGTATGAAGATCGAAAGGTCCAAAACAATAAAGTTTAAAGTTTAAAGATTAAACTGAGCTAGTTTCAAAATACTATGAATCTATCATTTATAGACTATGACATATAAAGTAATGAAAAAGGAGAATCATCAAATTGTAAACAACTATCCCATCCTCCTTCCACCACCATAGGTAATGCATGGGCCTCCACGTGGTGGTAGTGAAAAAGTAGATGTAGACGGATGCAACATAGATGAATATGAAGCCCCTATAGTTGTAGCTAGAATCCTGGAAATGGGGACCCTGGCACTGGATGGGGGTGGCATCTCAACATGATCATCATCGTCCAAAAGAACACTCTCCAATTGCTCTAAAAGAAATACCCCATCCTCCAAATTATCCTCCTCTAGATTTTTGTCCCAATGCCTCGAGTTTTGATCCATTTGTTCCTCCTCGCAGTAATGGGAAACCAATTGCAATTTTTAATGAACATAGACCAAGATCTCTGCCCGACTTAAATTCAACCTGTTCCTTTTAACGCTGTGTATGAAACTATAGGTGCTCCAACACCTCTCTGCAGAAGAAGTGTTCACCACCTGTGAAAGCACCCATGTTGCCAAACGTTGCAGTTGTGGGGTAGCATCGCCATGCATGTTCCACCACTCAAGAGAACTCAAATTCCCTCGATATCTAATTGCATGGTTGGTCTCAAAGGCACCATTGCTAAGGATGTAATGGATCAATTGTCTCCTTATGTTGTCACACTCATCCTCGTCCGAGATGAATTTATCTAATGCTTTCATATAACCTGCTTCAACCTCTGGATCTTGGTGTGGTCTTTTCTTGGTCCCACCACCAAGTGTTGGTGATGAAAGCCATGATACATGATAGTATTTAGGTGTTAGCACATATGCTAAGGCATGTAGTGGAATATTTATAATTTCCCACCGTTTTTCCACCTCTACACGAATATGGTTATAGAGGTTGACATCTATGGGCTCAACAATGTCTTTAATATGCCCTAGCATGCTATCAATCTGCTCATACACCTCCCCAATGATTGGTTGATCTGAATCTGCAAACTTGATCATGTGATAAATTGGATTGGTAAATTGCAAAACAAACCGAACCTGTGACCAAAACTGACTTTCAAGGACTGTCTCATTCACTGTTGTTTCACCTTCTCTATCATTGCTCAATTCATCCCATGCATCAATCATCACCATAGCACCCAAATCTTGTCTCACATTCAATAGGCACCTAAAGGTGAGGTAATAGCTAGCAAATCTAGTGGTTGCAATCTTAAGTAGTTGCAACCTAGAGTGAGTGTTGTAGAAGTAATTGACCCTTGTATGCCCAATGATAAATTTGATGAGTTGCTTCCCTCTCTTGTACAACTGATTAATCCATCCACATTCTCTATGCTTGACAATATCATGCATCAAAAGGTTCAAGGTCTCCACCAAACACCCATACCAAAAGATGTGTGGATGAACTCGCTCAATGATTTTCCCTGCTCCCTTATAATTTGCTACATTATCAGTGATTACTTGAATCACATTAGAAGGACCAACATCATTAATTGTTTTCAAGAGGAGATCTGAAATGTTTTGGGAAGATGAAATAATTGAATAGGAGTCATGTGCTGCAAGAAGCATTGCATCGGTAGCAGAAACACCAAGAACATTGATCAAATGTTGGTTTCAAACATTTGTCCAAACATCTGATACTATGCATACCCCAACGTCTTCCCATTCTCTAAACCATGTTAGAGATCTTTGAAATTTTTATTTTTGCCTATCAAGTAACACAGTTCTAGCTATCTTATAATTGGGGCTCTTGTATCCTTTGGGGGCTTCATTTATTTCCTTGACAAGATCGTGCCAATAAGGGGAGCGAAGCACATTGAATGGGATACCACAAGCATAGAGAAACCGGACCACCTTTGCATCCACCTCATCCCTACCTCCAATATCAAGGAAATCTGTTATTGTTCTTCTAGATCTAGAGATTCCAGAACCACGATGAGATGGAGATGTGTTGCCACCAAAATTTAGATGAGGCATCAAATTGAAGCTTTTGTTTTCTATCATACTTTTTTTTGCAACTTCCTCTATCTTTATATAATTTTCTCTTTAATCCTTGGATATATTAGGGAAAATTGTGATCCCAGTGGACCCCTTGTTGTCATCACTCTCCATTACACCACAAATATACCTCCTTAGACGAGTATATGAACCGGCATAAGGTTTTCCATCATGACAATCATGAGGACATAAAAATTTAATGCTTCCACCACCTTTCCCCTCAACTTTTGTTACAAATTGCCACAAGGGTCTCAATAAATCTTTGTGTCCTACATTTCCCTCTTCATTTCCCTCTTCTTCTTCAAACCCTTCACCAACTTCATATTGTGGGTCATCATGAGAATCACCACTATCATCTTCTTCCCTTCAATTCCTTCTCCCCACTAGAACCATGAGAACCAAAAAATGAATGATAAACCAAAAGAACACTAGTTTCTTCAAGTTTTAAATGAACAACCTGTAATAAAATGAGAGAGAAGAAGGAACGGGAAATAGTAGGAGAGGAGGAAAAAAACATTAATAAAGTTAACCCAAGGAAATGAGGGAGTTGGGGTTTGCACTTACCTCTTTAGCTCTTGAAACTTGAAAGTTGAAACCTTTGGAAGATGGTTTCCTTTGTTCTCTCCTCCAAGCTCCTCTTTGCTCACTCTTCCAAGCTCTCATTTTCTTTCTCCTCCAAGTTCTCACAAATCTGCACTCTCAATCTCTCCTTTGCTCTCTCCTCCAAGCTCAAGATGAAATAATGAGGAGAATGGAGGGGAAAGAGCTCCTTTATTCTCCTCATTTTTTCCCCTCAACCCTAAGCCTAAGCTAGGCCCCACCCTAGGTCAAAAAAATAAAAATAAAATGAGTTTTTTGAGTGAGTTTGTAGGTCACCCTTGGAAGTGTGTGGGCCTTCCTCGGAAGTGTGTGGGCCTTCCTCGGAAGCACACATGAAGCGCACTTCAAAAATTTGAAAGTGCACTTCGGACATGGCAGGAAGCGTGCCAAAAACTCCCGAAGCACGCTTCCTAAATTTTGAAGCGGGCTTCAGCGAGAGCTTCCTGGATGCACCCGCTCGGATCGAGCTTTAGGGCTTCAAAACAGGGGGGGAGGGGGAAGCTTCCTACAACACTGCACACAACAAAGACGAACAGATGGGAAAACAGATCTCAGAGTAGCCAAGAACAAAATGGGGCAATGATATTCTTTATTGTCCATGGATAAATGAATACAAGTCTCGAGAATATTCTCACAAGCTTCTTCATTAAACAAGAGATTTTTAAGTGTTTCTAGACATATGGAAAGTCAAATGCTTGAAAAACTTCCACCCAAAAAAATGTAACTACAACTTGCAAGGTGTGTTGTCACAACCCAACAACTTGTACAACTAACTCAAGAAACCAAAGTCAATGCTTAAAAATTTCTACCACATATACACGTATACAAACATTCTAACTTTTATACTAGGATTGTCTTGTGCCAACACCCGTCCACTGGAAGATACCACTAAGAGTTATCCATGGATTCACGGAAAATTATACTCGACATCAAAAAAGCGATGGCACTATTGAACTTCCCTATAATTCTTCATGTCGTCACTTTTTTTCCTCAAAGAGGACCGGATGCCAACATTTGAAAGTCAAGAAGGTGATGGTATTATTTAAGTTCCCAATAATTCTTCGTGTCACCACTTTTTCTCCTCAAACACTACCCAATTCCAACATGAGGGCTCTCGACCATCTCATAATACTCTGCAAACTAGGCCGTTCTCACAACGTATGCTAGTTGTGAGGTTATATATATATATATATATATGAATATGAGAAGCTCTCATGTAATTTATTCTATTACATCAACAAACAAGAAAATATGAACAATGTTTTTCATTATCCAGTAAGAAGAGAAATTCCACGTTAGCAAAATCTAGTTTACTCCGTGTGAAAGTGGGTCGAAGGCTTGGAATTTCAAGTGTAGCCTATTCGTCGAATGAAAAAGTGGAATTTCAAGTGTACCCGACTCGTGGAATGAAAAAGTGTTGACGGTTAGTTAGTTCTTTTTGAGTGTCCAAAATTTAGAATGTCATTTTTCTATGTGAGAAGCTCTCATATAATTTATTTTATTAAAACAAGAAGAAAATGTGGACAAGACAAATTCCACGTCATCAAAATCTAGTTTACTCCATGTGAAAGTGGGTTGCACGCTTGGAATTTCAAGTTTATACTACTCATCCCATGAAAATTTGTTGACGGTCAATGCTAAATTTATTAGGAATTGAATTCATTTTAATGTTTATCAATCCATCTATATATCATTTTATTTATTAATAAAAATGTTACCAAAATGTAAAATAGTATCTATGTTATAATAATTAAAATTGGGCAACACAGTGAGATGAAAGAGTGTGTTATCTTTGTGACACTAAGAAGGTTGAAATGAAAAACACTTTCTCTTAGATTGTCCAACCTATACCCATATTAGATCTCATTTTCAAAATATTTATCACACTACCAATCTTCCTAACATCTTAACTCAACAAAAGCACGGTGATCTTGGAAAGCTTCTCTTAATGCTTTTCCAGCACAGGAATAAAATTCTAAAGAATCACTTACCCTCTTAAGGTTTGATAGACCAATTCGATCTTAATGGACTTTAATCATCATCATCATCATCAATTAAAACTAAAATAAAAAAAAATATTATACATATATTTTTTACTATTTTATTAGTTAAAAAATACTTATTAATAAATGATAATATAATATAATATTTTTTATTTTAAAATGGAAAATAATTAGATAAAAATGAAATCTATTATTTCAATCTTATTTAACAACAATTATAAAAATAATATTAATTTAAAATTAGTTGTTCAATGTTCATACATTGTTCATTGTTATTGAAGTCATCCAAGAATTGAACCTGCAACACCTTTGCAATACTAATTTACTATATTAACACATCCTTTACTATATTAACACATCCTTTTGTAATTAGATAAAATTCTTTTTATTACATTTACTACATTAACACATTGTTCTCTTAAATAAAACTCTCTTTTATTAACTAAATCTAAGAGATAGAATTTCCTTGGAAAAGAATTGTAAAACTCTTTTTTATTAACTAAATCTAAGAGATAGAATTGCCTTGGAAAAGAATTGTGTGAAAATGTAAGGAAAATACAAACAATTCTCACATGTAATTTGTGATCTTAAAAATCAAATTATATTCTTTTTCCTTTTCCTTTGAGCTCTCAACAAGATGGGGAGAAAAAAAAAAACCCTCTAACTATGTTGAAACATAAGCTATAATGCAAGAGAATGCCGAAATGAAAATTAAATGTCCTTTTTCCATTAAATAGAATTTTCAAACCTTGCAATCTTTTCTAAGATGTCCTCAACAACAATTTTTTGACACTAAATTATTATAAAACTTCAACAAAATCTTTCCTAATTTATCCTCAAAAGTGATTATAGTTAACACCTTGACGTTTCCATAAACTCTTATAATATCAAAACCCTTACTCCCTCTTTCAAATATTTAAGATACAAAAATCTATAAAAGTGTTCCAAGTTAATTTTTTTTTTGGAAAATACCAAAAATATCAATGACTTTTACTTAAATAATGTTTTTTTAATAAGAGTAAAATGACGATTTTATTATTTTATTATTTGTAAAAAAAATTAATAAAAATAAAATGTCCATTTTATTATTGTAAAAAAGGTAAAAAAACTATTACGTTGTAATATAAATACCATATTACTTAATATAAATACCATATAACCATTTTAGAAATGGATCTTGATCACCTTAACGAACTCGGTGATGTGGGATCTTAGGCTCATTTCATGGATATGAATTAAAATAATTATTGGAATCTACTTATTTTTACTTACATTACAACCAACTAATTGGAAAAGTACGCCTTAAACCAACTATGTAAAAAAGTACAACTTTCCACATCATTTCTTTTTTCCACCAAGTACTTGGACTCCTTACAAGTAACTAATTGGAAAAGTACAACATTCCACCAACTAACTAATTTGAAAAGTACACCATTCCACCACATTTCTTGCATCAAGTTCGATAAAGGCATAAGCATTGGCTCCCTGTTTGTTTCAACTATACTTTGTAGTTACCGTTGTATTAGCAAAAGGACAACATATGATTGCAAATTGTAATATATTTGGAAAAAAAAAAGTGACTGCATGCATTATGCAAAGGAAAGAATATTTAAGGGGTGTTCTCATGGATAGCATGCACAACACCACTAATTAAAACACTGAAACAAGGGAGAAGTTGTTAAACAGTGACAACAAATACAACAATTAGAAGACAGTCATTTTTCCACAAAGCATAGAATCTGGTTGTTGTTGAAACAAACAACCGAAAAATAGAATTAAATTATTTTGTAATTAATAAATTCAGTTTCTTGAAACTGTGAGAGGAAGACTATATATTCTTGTATGCCTAGGTGAGAGAGTAGTATGGGTGAGTTGTTGCAAATATCCATGATTTGAATAATAAGACAATCGATACCTGCTTGGTGGACGTAGCCCAAATCTTGGGTGAACCACGCAAATCCTCGTGTCAAATGTGTGATTTGTTTTCTGTATTAATCCGCTGCATATTAGCTCGTTAATGGTGGTTGAATGATAACAAGTGGTATCAGAGCTGTGTTGGATATCTGTGACAACCAAATCCGTGGTCCAAGATCGCGAATTGATATATGTATTTCAGAGGAAAAGTGAAATGGGAGTGTCGTTTTCCATATCAACGATGGGGGCTCTGCATGAAGGGAGCATTGTTTTAGGGTAGACTTACGTTCTTCACCATTTTGTAATTAAGCGTTGTCCTATCTACTTGAAGGGAGTGCCGATTTTTTATCCCGTTCTTTTGATGTTGTCCTTCACGTTTGGATGCCTCCTGTTAATTGTGAGCTTGAAACTTGAGATCGATCAAGAAAACATGTCAAAGAATGTGGCGAGTTTTTTGATCTCGAAAGTGAGTTACCAATTTCTTTTTTTTAATTCAGGAAATGGATTATTAATTACATCTTTGTTCTTAATTCAGAAATAAGAAGCTAAGTTCCCATGAGAGAACTCATGTGAACTGAACATATCACATAGTTTATCTCTCACGAGTGTAACTTCTCGATCATCCCCAAATTTTATCATGTTAATGTTGTGACAGGAAATTGACAAGTTGGGATCTAAGATGGAAAAAACTCAGAGTGCTAAATTCGAAATCGAGAAGTTCAATGGCAAGAACAATTTCGAGATATGGAAGGTTAAGATGCATGATCTGCTCATGCAACAAGGAGTGGTGAAGGCGCTTTTGGGAAAAGCAAAGCAACCCACGACCATAACAGATGAAGACTGAGATGAGATTGATGTGAGAGCACTGAGTGCCATACGCCTATGTTTGGCCGATGATGTTTTGTTCAACATTGTTGCGGAGAAGAAAATAGTTGGTTTGTGGATGAAGCTGGAAAGCTTGTATATGATGAAATCCTTGACGAACAGGATCTTCCTAAAAAGGAAATTGTACAGTTTGCGCATGAAGAAAGTTACAAAAATAGTTGATCATTTAAATACTTTTAATACTCTCTCAGTTCAGTTGACTAGAATGGGAGTAAAATTCAATTCTGAAGACAAGGCAATTACATTATTGTGTTGTTTACCCGCGTCATGGGATCACTTTGTTACCTCTATTAGTTTTAACACAACAGAAAATATTGAGTTTGATGTTATTGTTGGAGAACTATTGTCTGAGAAAACAAGGAAGAAAACCAATTCAGAAACCTCTGCATATGAGGCGGTGATGGTCAGAGACGAACCTAAAGAAAGAGGACAGGGTCAGAGGGATTTCTCTCGGTCAAAGTCGAAGGGCAGAAAGAGAAACCTTAAGTGTTGGTTTTGTGGAAAATCAGGACACCTGAAGAAGAACTGTTGGAAGCGACAACAAGCCTCCAAAGAGGACCCTCCAAAAGAAATGAAGGAATCAAACGCAACTGAAACAGGTTCAACAACAGGTTCAGGTATGACTGATGAAGTTTTATCAATAAGTATTGGTTCATGTCATGATCAAAAACGGTTATTAGATTATGGTGCTTCAAATCACATGTGTCTTCATAGACACTGGTTTGTTACTTACCAGTTTATAGATGATGGAATAGTTTACATGGGAAATGATATCTCGTGTAAAGTTGTGGGAATTGGTAGCATTCGAATTAAGATGTTTGATGGAACTATTAAAATACTAACTTATGTGAGACATGTACCTTAGCTTAGGAAGAACCTAATTTCTTTGGGAGTCTTAGACACTGGAGGATATAAGAGTATTGTTCAAGGTGGAGTTATGAAGGTATACAAAGGAATCCTACTGGTTATGAAAGAGAATAAGGTTGGTAACCTGTTTATGTTAGAAGGAAGAACTGAGTCATATCATGTGACAACGGTATCTGAGAACGACAATGATTATGTTCAACTGTGGCATCAACGGTTGGGCCATATGAGTGAACAAGGATTGAAGGTATTATCTGATTGCAAGTTACTTCCTGGTCTAAAGTCTTTAAAGTTTGATTTTTGCAAGCATTGTATTTATGGAAAACAAAATAGGCATAAATTTAAAACCGGAAGACACACTAGTGAGGGAACCCTTGACTATATCCATTCTGATGTTTGGGGACCATCTCCTACTATTTCATATGGAGGATCATCATATTTTGTAACTTTTATAGATGATTTCTCTAGGAAGGTTTGGATCTATAAGTTAAAAAGAAAGGTTGATGTATTTACTGTTTTCAAGTAGTTTAGAGCTTTCGTAAGAAAGAGCACTGGTAGATCTATTAAATGTTTAAGAACTGATAATGGTGTTGAATTTACATCAATAGAATTTGAGAACTATTACAAGGAGTTTGGGATTGATAGGCATAAAACCACTGCCTATACTCCTCAACAAAACGAAGTTGTTGAATGCATGAAGATGACTCTTCTAGAGAGAGCAAGGAGTATGCTAAGTAACGCCAACTTGCAGCAGGAACTGTGGGCATAAACAGTAACTACATCTTTTTATATGGTGAATCGATCACCATAAAAAACAATAGAGTGAAAGATTCCTGAAGAGGTATGGAAAGGTCACCCTTGTAACTATTCTAATCTTAAAGTTTTTGGTTTTGAAGCCTATGCTCTAATTTTGAAACATCAACGTTCTAAAATAGATCCAAAATAAAAAAAGGCTTATCTTTGTTGGATATGGTGATGGCATTAAGTGGTACGGGTTGTGGGATCCTACTTCCCACAAGATCACCATTAACAGAGATGTAATATTTGATGAATCATCTCTCATCTAATCAGAGGTAGATGTTCAAATGAAATAGGAAGAAGTACCTAAGTATCAACAAACTCAGTTTAAAACCAGTTCAAATAAGATGAAAGTGAACATGAACAAGTTTCTGAAGATGTTCATGAAGAGTTTCCTGCAGAGGAAGACATGGTTGATGATAACAATCAAAAGAATGTGGATGAGCCACAAACGTCCTTAAGGAGGTCTACGTGGGTGAGAAATCCTCCAAGAAGTATGATGATTTTGTTTCATCAGTTTCTTTAAGTATTAATGATGATCAACCTTTGTGTTATCAGGAAGTTGTGAAGGGTTCTAACAATGATAAATGGAAAGAAGCAATGAAGGATGATGTTGGCACAGGGGAAGACCCAGGGTTCAATGCTTCAACAACACACCAACAAAACCCTAACTACTGGCCCTTTCAAAAACACCTGCGAAGCAAATGAAGTCTCACCCAAGGTAGAGGCAGGGGTGGTTGCAGGACTCAAATGTCTACAACCTAGATGGGACACAGATCTGTGATTATACCAATCTAACAAAGCACTTATCAATTAACATTCATCAGTATTTAACCTTTATTCACATCGCAGATACAAACCCTAATTACAGAGCAGTGCATTATTCAACAAGATCTAACACATTCAAGCACTTAGCAAGGAGAGATAGATCATATCTAACATTCATTCACCTTACTAAGCACTAAGATATTATACCAGATGCATCATACAAAAAGATATCGACACTAAGCATAAATCACATCACTAACATACAACCATAATGAACAAAGAAACCATAACACAGGATATATGTGGTTCACCCCGGTGTGGGGCTTCGACCACCAACTCTTCTCTTCTTTATTATCTTATGTCAATATTCTACAAGCACAGAGCCCAAAAACCCTACTCCGCATAGGATAGGAGATCTGCGTGCACTTTTCTAGATTGTCCTTCCCCGAGTTAGGTTCAAGCACAAAGCCTTCCTACAGTCCGCACATAAGATTATTACAATCACTTGAAATTAGCTCTGCAAGTTCTCAATACAACATGCACAAAGCATCATAACCATTCGCACTTAGCTCACATTAGACTTCACTTCCTCCTCTAGTTACATCGCCTAGCTTTCTATTTATACAGTAAAAAATGGGCCTAAACATGGGTAAACCCATGGGCTGACATCCCCATACCCATTACATAAACCCTAAACCCCAAAGTGCCCTAAAAAGGGGCCGAGATGTCGTGATCTCCGCTTCAACTTGCGCTCCGCCTTTGACCAGCCTATCGAATTCCCAAAAGAGGTCAAACATGACCAAGGATCTCCAAAACTTGGTCAAGGGCCAATAGGCCCCCAACACTCACTTGTGGCTCGTCCCGAGTCACTCTAGTCTCAGTAAATCTGCCTCAAAAGCCTCGAGCTTGGCTCGAGTTGCTTCAACATGTTGTTGTGCCAAGGCCTCCTGCTCGACAAACTCTTTAATAACTGCCTCGTTCATAGTTCCTTCTAATCGTTGTTCTACTGAAGTGACTACTTGTTCTAGCTCTACTCCTCGTGTAGTGTCCCCAAGGCCGAGCCCGATGTAAGCCATGATCTGAAAGAGATTGTAAATATGTTTTATAGGTTGGTGAGCCAAGTTTTGTATAAGCTGGAAGGCTTATGTGTTTGTTAGGCCAGGAAGCCTAAGTGTTTAAAGGCCAGGAGCCTGTTGTTGTACTGTATGTATGCAGAATGATTAATAAAATATAAACACCGCTAGGTGCAGACCGACCACGATGAATGAGTGAAGGGGAGACTGAGCGTCCACAGAGTGGGCAAGGAACTAGGGGCTGGAAGGTGGGAAAGGGGCTGAGTGATGAGCCTAGGGGCTTAAGCCTGGGAAATAATATTTTTATATCATTTCCAAAAAGAGCCATGTGCATATCATTTTATCCTAAGTTCCTAGCAAGGGAGGGAACGTGCAAGGGGATGCATGTTGTGGAACGCATGTAGTTCCCAGGGTGACAAGTGTCAACCCTGGTGCATGCAAATATAAGCGTCGAGCTGAACCGTGGGAGGGGACAACTTCTCCATTCTGACCCAAACCTCTGAGCATGGAACTGGTATGACCTCTGCCAGAATACCCTGGTTCATCTCTGAAAGTCGTAAAGCCTGTGTTTGTCCTGAAGAATCTGTGTACACCCCCGTCCAGTGAGTGTGGAGTCTGTGTCTGTCTCTGAGAAATTTCGTGTGTGCATTCCCTAAACATGAAGCCTGTGTTGGACTCGAGTGGAAGGACCCTTGGTTGTTCGGGAAAAGATGAGTTAGCCTGTGCGTGGAGCCACTGTTCCGAAATCATGTCCGTGAGATCATCCGGTGACTACTGAACCATTTTGGGAAGCCTTGGTCTGTGTTTTCCGTGGGTTGTTGTGACCACACAGTATTGTACTGCGTAAGTCTTGTTGGCCTGTGAACGACTCCTCCAGGTGAGAGAGTGCGCAGAGGGAGAAGAGAACTCCTGGAAGGAACCTTGTAGCTGCCATAGAGCCCAGAGACTTCCGGTCCGGTCTGTTCCTGTAACCCAAGGTAAGGGAGACTGGCAGCCGAAGGACTGTCTAGATGATAGAGAAGGTACACTCTCCTGGGGTGGAATAGGCATGTGGGGAATGAGGGTCTGTGGGCAGTGAGCGTGGGAGATTCCTAGGAGAGCTTTCTTCCTGGTGGTTGTGTATGACTGAATTCCCTGTAATCTCAGCCTGAGCCTAGGATTCCTTGCCTTGGGGTGCAGCTCGGTCCCAGCTCGGGGGTGACCCACTATTGAGATGATGAACAGTGTGTTCTAAGGCTGGGAGGTTCGTGGGAGGCCTGCACTTGGTTGGTGAATTCTACAGTTGTTAAAAGATAAGTATCTGAATTATGTTTTATCACATTTGGCATGACTGTGCTGTATATATTATCATGTTTTCCGCTGTGTAAATGAATTACTGTTGAATGCTATGGTTTGTTAATGGTAACAGTAACTTATATATTTTACTTTGAGAATTAAGTGTGTTTAATTGTGTTAAATGCATGTGGTTATAATTCCTGTACGAATTATGTAAACATCCATGTATAGAATGGTAACTGAGAGGTTTGGAAACCTCGGTAGTAAAAAGGTACACTACAAATTGGTATCAGAGCAAAGGTTTCGACACTGAGCCTAGATGGGCCAGTTGAGTGGTCTTCAGACCGAGGGTGGGAGGAGAAATTGTGTTTGGAGGACCAATTTCGGACCCTGGTTTGCTCCGAAGCATCAAGGAGATACTTGACGAGTTTTTAAACTCAGGAGGTTTAGCGGTGTTGTGAAACCGCAGCCAGCGTGGTCTATGGCCACAGGAAGAACAGTTCTTTACACCAATAGTGTTAGAACCATAGGATCTGTTCGGGAGGGAAGACGAACCCTTGTAACCGTCAGATTTGGAGAATGTGCACAAGGTTTAAAGCCTTTGGATACTGCAAAGGAGGTTATGACCACACCAGGAGTTTAAACTCGGGAGGATTGTGAGTCGTAAGATCACTGTGGGATTACCTGTCAACCGTCCGAGTTGACAGAAGTTTCACAGGGTTTAAGTCCTCATGGGTAGAGGAGAAGTCCCGGAGAGGCGTCGGGATATTGGAGTCAGCGGGGTTTTAGAAGTCAAGAGAACCGAGACCTTGTGAGTCTCGAAACACCGAAGAAATCATAGCCATAGGATTCCAAGGAGGACACATGTCAAAATCCTGGAGAGAGTCGGAAATCGGAGAATCGGAGTTCTCGAGCACATGGAAATCTTGTCACACGGAATCACGATCCGCGATTTCGCGAAAAGATCTGGACCATTCATATTAGGGGACATGTGGCAGAGATCTGCCATCGGGGGAAGTCTCGACAAGGAGTAAGTCCATCGGTGTTTGAAGTTCATCGGGAGATCGGGAACCCCAGTGACAAGTGCGTCATACACTTGGAAACTCTGAAACCCGAAACCCCGACAAGAGCTTTGAGTACGGTCATGGGGTAGAGTTCACATGGACCTGGGCTTAACCGCGAAGGGTTAAAGCAAAAGGCGCGTCAGCATATCGGTAATCAGGATGTCGGGGATCCCGTGAGCGTATGCACTTTGACATTGAAACCGTCGAAACCCCGACGGGGTAAGTTGGAGGTCATATAGTATGGTCATGTGGACCAAAGGCTGAGCCAGGAGGGCTAGCCAGTGTAAAAGCACATCGGGAATCGGAGGATCGGGGCTTGTGAAGGCATGTGCATCGCGACATCACAAATCCCGAAACCCTGATAGGAGGATTGATCACGATCATGGACAGTGGTCATATGGTGGAAGTTTAGCCAGGGGGAAGGGCTAGCGCACGAAGAGCTCATTGGGAAATTAGAACCCAAAACCCTGAAAGGAAGTTGACTACGGTCGTACGGAGGTTGGTCATATGGTGAGGGTATAGCCCGGAGGGCTAGCACGGACGGAGTCCATCGAAAATCGGGAAATCGGGGATTCTGCTGTCAAGAGTTTTGGCCCATTTCGATTCGCGAAACCCTGAACCCCGATAACAGAAAAGGCCGGGGTCACGAGTCAGCGGTCACATGGTGTAGAGCCCATAGCAGGGGCTAACGCGTAAACGTAGCACATCGGAAATCGGAAATCGGGGATTCAACCCACCAGAACACTGCCGGTTTCAAAATCCCGATAGAGGTAACCCCAATAGAAGGAAGGGAGACCTCGAAGAGTTTCCTGTGGGAGGAAAATTTTCCGATAGGGAAATAGGAGAATTTCAAGAAACCCGACAAACACAGAGCCAGACAAGCTCAGAAATGTGAAGTTGAAATGTCTTTCATTCTTGTTCGTAATAGTTATAAACGTTGTGGATTATTCATGAAGTTTAATGGCCTGACAATTTTGAATTTGATTTCACAGTGCATGTTCAGAGTACAACAGAGGCCAAAACTCTAGTTAATCAACGTCAAGCATGGAGTGGGGAAGAGTGCAAATTACCCCTGAAATGGAAGACGAACAGGAAGGAAAGGATGTTAACCTAGGAGTCGAAGGATCGAACTCTAATGGGCATGGAAAGGAGATGGATAAGGAAGGACATATAATGAAAATCCTTGAAGGATTTCAAAGAGAGGCCAAGGAGCATCGAGCTGATAGCCGAAAGCTCATGAAATTCAAGGATCGGCAAGGGAAATTAAACTTAAAATTCTTGCAGAGTCTAGAAAGAATAGAGAAGAAACTTGAGAAGGAAAGAGACTCAGGTACGACAGAGAGTCACAGAGACCATGGGAGAATAAGCAGATTGAGGAGTGGTAGTCGACGTCACAGTCGCTCCCAAAAACATTCAGACAGGGAGACACACGGCAGTTCGAGCCCGTCCCCTACCAGAAAACATCAAAAATATGGAAGGGAGGAATTGAAAGGAGAGATGAATAAAATTAAGCCTCCAATATTCGATGGAGAACATAATAAGGAGGAAGATGCCGAGACATGGTTGTTGGGCATGAAGAAATACTTCCAACTGCAGAATTATTCTGCCCATGCAGAAGGTAGAATTGCAATGTACCAGCAGAAAGGAAAAGTGTCCATGTGGTGGGATCAGTTTGTGCAGGTGAAACACATTCAAGAGAAAGAGGTCACTTGGAAGGAATTCAAGAGGTATTTCGAGAAGAAATACCTGACTAAAAGATACTATGACAGAAAGATGAAGGAGTTCTTCGAACTCA